>JBBBDQ010001969.1:1565000-1730000 GCA_037127315.1 Ascarosepion bandense
GATAGATATGAAGGGGAATAAGATAGATAGATAGATAGATAGATAGATAGATAGATAGATAGATAGATATGAAGATAAGATAGATAGATAGATAGATAGATAGATAGATAGATAGATAGATAGATAGATAGAATAAGATAGATAGATATATATGAACAGACTAGATAGATAGATAGATAGATAGATAGATAGATAGATATGAAGGGGAATAAGATAGATAGATAGATATGAAGGGGAATAAGATAGATAGATATGAAGGGGAATAAGATAGATAGATAGATAGATATGAAGGGGAATAAGATAGATAGATATATATGAACAGACTTAGATAGATAGATAGATAGATAGATAGATAGATAGATAGATAAGGAACAGACTGAGATAGATAGATAGATAGATAGATAGATAGATAGATAGATAGATAGATAGATAGATAGATAGATAGATAGATATAGTGATTGAAATGTAACTTTCCGATGAGTGAAATTAAGACGATTACATTTCTTACTAATATGGAGCGCAAAAATTATAAAAACCAGACAAAAAATATTCATAGCAATTGTAGATATAGAAAACTCAAACAACTTACGACTAGTTAATAAAATGGTTCTGTTTAGTACATCATAATCGAAAGTTTTTGTCAGTAATTCCGTAGAATTAATGGTCTGTTAACCATGTCCTGACAAGAAAATGATCTACATCCACCCCACTCTCATCAGTAATCTCTCCCCTCTCCTACTCTCTTCCTGACACCCCCTGCAACCTCTGAGTACTCAACATTCCTCCTATGTAACCCCCTGCACAACAGTGGCAGTAAAATGCCTTTGCTTGGGGCGACACGATAATATATATATATATATATATATATATATATATATATATAATGTAATCGATCCTGACCAAGTATCCTGACTTCGGTTACTTTCTCAACGACGTAACATAGTTTTCCTCCGTCTTTTCTACAAATATTTTCTCTTGCAACTGCTCTGACAAGCTTTTTCCCTGGAGCCCAAAATACAGGGAATGATGGTGAAAACTTGCCGCCATTTTATATTTTTAATTTTGCGCATGTGCAGTGGTTGCTTTTGATTTCGTCGACAATAGTAGGAGGAGGAGTAGGTTGAGCACCGTCTGTGAAAAATAAGGGTACCATGATGTAATTTACTCCGTCAGAAATTTGAAAAAGTCCGTACTGATTGATATTCGCACCGGAACTTCCAATATGAACATTTCAGAGTGTTTTGGTGTCAATTGAAAGGATAGTGCGAAGGATTTGGAAAGAGCTGGATGATATATCCAGTCACAATCATGGTGCTTGGAGTGACCACTAGTAATGGCGACGTTATGCCTTCATTCATCTTCCGAAAAGGCCTTAGACTTAATACAGAGGCCTCCAGCAAGTGCCTTGAGGAGATTGTGCGACCTTGACTCAGGAGGGTGGCTGCTGGAAAACCCCGTGTCTGACAACAAGACTCTGCACCATGCCAAACAAGCAGGAGAACCCAGTCATGGATGTCAAATAATTTTTGCGACTCTATAACTCTTTTACATCTAGCCACCTCAGACTGCAACCTCCTTAATTATTATGTGTAGAGCACAGTTGAATGAGAGACCAACAAAACTACTTGTAATACCAAAGATGAACTGAAAGCAAGGTTTATGACAGCATTCACCAACAAGGAAACCGTTCAGAAGAGATGCAAGAGATTCAAAAGTCGTCTGGAGGCCGTGATTGAAGCCAGTGGCGAATTTATTGAACAAATTTAGTCTTTAGTCATGTTTGTGCCATTTTGGTAAATATATCTGTTGAATTGAGATGTCAGTGTTATTTTCATTTTTGCGTAATTTCAACGACAATATATCCATCGCACCCTGTACATGAATTTCAGCGTGAGTTTTAAATGCAAAAGAATTTGAGAATAAATATACGAAGAGGACGGAATGATTGTAAACACGAAAAGAAAAAAAGGGTGAGACCACGGTGCCAATCAAGGTTCCAACCTTCTACTCCAACAGTTTCTTTTCACACACTTCCCACCTGTGGAACTCCCTTCAAAAATTTAAAACAACGTCAATCGCCATCTTCTGTCTTCTTGAACCTTCTTCATCTTTTGTTTTTTCTTCACGCCTCTCTATTCTCTGTCTTCTCTTTCACTTTCACACCCTGTATGTCGACGAGGAAACCAATATGCCAACTGCACGTTGGAGAATCCAAAATAAAACAAGTAAAAAAATCCAAGTACCTGGTAAATGTTTTGACAGAGGATGGAAAATGCGACATGGAGATCCAAAGACGTATTTTCATGGCCAAAGACGCATTTAAGAAGCTAACCAGAGTACTGAAAAACAGGAAAATCTCATTAGAAATAAAGAAAAGAGTGCTGGATTGCTACGTGATATCTGTCCTTCTGTATGGTAATGAATGTTGGACAATCTCATCAATGATGAAGGAGAGGCTTGAGGCAGCAGAAATGTGGTTTTACAGAAGGATGCTGAGGATACAATGGATGAAGCATGTATTCAATAATGATGTGTTGGAAAGGATGCAAACGAGAAGAAAACTGATAATAAATATCATGAAAAGACAAATGAGGTTCCTGGAACACGTAATGAGGAAGGAGAGCCTGGAAACCTTAATACTCACAGATGGGATAAATGGAAGAAGAGACAGGGGAAAGCAACGTGAGATGTACTTGTTAGGTCTGAGCAAATGGTTGACGTAGCGGGGCTTAGAAGAGATACCTAGGGAAAAATTATTGAGAGTAAGAAGAGACAAAGCCAAGTGGAAGTCCATGATCGCCTACGTTCTGAAGGGACTCGGCATTTGAAGAAGAAGAAGAAGAAGAAGAAGAAGAAGAAGAAGAAACCCTTGCGTACTCGTGGCGTTACCACCTTCCTCGGGGTGAAATATTAAAAAAAAAAAGGAGAGAAGAAAAAAGTCACAATTTAATGCTTAATTACCGAATGAAATGCCGTTCTCTAAAGTGTATAGACGAAGACGTTGATAAATCTCCGAAGCAAAGGAAAATTGTTTTCAAACAAATCATTTGGTAAAAGAAAAAAAAAAACTTAGCGAATAAGACACCAGAAGTAAAATTCTTATTTTATTGTTCACTCATTATTTTATTTTTCTGTGGTTTTATATCTTCGATTATAAATACACACGCTTGATCTATTAGCGATAATATTTACCTGGCACATTTTTGCGTCGGGTAGGGACCAAAAATCATCTCTCAGTTGCGTCTCTGTCCTCGAAGGTAGAATGTAGCTCAGTTGTAGCTCCGTCCGCGAGGACAGGGTTACATCTGAGAAAAATTACACTGTGCAGATGCCCGGTTCCGGGGAACAGTGTCCCGCGGCCGCGCCACCCCATTTCAGCATAGGGGTGGACCCGATGCTCGTCACCGGGACTAGCTCAACCGGCGGTTGAGGGGACTGAGGAATTTTTGTTCCTCTGCTCGTCCGTACGCGGTCGGGTCCTCACCTGTAAAAAAGACCTTGAGTCACATCTCGCTCGAGTGGGGGAGTAGGGTAAATATCCTTACCGGGCATATTTTTCTATTGGGTAGGGACCAAAAATCATCTCTCAGTTGCATCTCTGTCCTCGAAGACAGAGTGCGGCTCAGTTGTACCGCCGTCCGCGAGGACAGGGTTGCATCTGAGAAAAATTACACTGAATAGATGCCCGGTCCAATGGAACAGTGTCCCGGGGCCGCGCGGCTCGATTGCAGCAGAGAGGTGAACCAGGTACACTGGGGCCAGCTCATTCGGCGGTTGAGGGGACTGGGGAATTTTTGTTCCTTCGCCAGTCCGTACGCGGTAGGGCTTCCCACGTTAAAAAAGACCTCGTGTCACATCTCGCTCCGGTGGGAGAGTAGGGTAAATATTATATTTACCATTGCAGGTTGGATGTGAACAGTAACCGAATCACACTTTGAAGTAGCTATTAAATGTTTACTCATATTCATTCGACTATGACCGACCATAACAAAAGTGATTTGTGTTAAATTCGATTCTTTTTTAATTTCGTTCAACTTTTTGATTTTTTTGTTTTCTTTTGTTTCCTTTTTCTTTTTTCATTTCTTTCTTATTTTCTTTTCTTTTTATCCCTTCATCATCCCTTCATTATTTCTTAATTTTGTTTCTTTTTAATCATTTTTCTTTCTTTCTCTTTTTCTCAATCCTTTTCCTTTCTTTCTCTTTTTCTCAATCCTTTTCCTTTCTTTCTCTTTTTCTCAATCCTTTTCCTTTCTTTCTCTTTTTCTCAGTCCTTTTCCTTTCTTTCTCTTTTTCTCAATCCTTTTCCTTTCTTTCTCTTTTTCTCAATCCTTTTCCTTTCTTTCTCTTTTTCTCAATCCTTTTCCTTTCTTTCTCTTTTTCTCAATCCTTTTCCTTTCTTTCTCTTTTTCTCAAATCCTTTTCCTTTCTTTCTCTTTTTCTCAAACCTTTTCCTTTCTTTCTCTTTTTCTCAAACCTTTTCCTTTCTTTCTCTTTTTCTCAAACCTTTTCCTTTCTTTCTCTTTTTCTCAAACCTTTTCCTTTCTTTCTCTTTTTCTCAATCCTTTTCCTTTCTTTCTCTTTTTCTCAATCCTTTTCCTTTCTTTCTCTTTTTCTCAATCCTTTTCCTTTCTTTCTCTTTTTCTCAACCTTTTCCTTTCTTTCTTTCTTTTTCTCAAACCTTTTCCTTTCTTTCCTTTCTTTTCTCTCCTTTTTCTTTTTTTCTCCTTTTTCCTTTTCCTTTTCCTTTTTCTTTCAAATTTTTCTTTTCCTTTCTTTCTCTTTTTCTCAATCTTTTCCTTTCTTTCTTTCTTTTTCTCTCTCCTTTTCCTTTCCTTTCTCTTTTTCTCAATCCTTTTCCTTTCCTTTCTCTTTTTCTCAATCCTTTTCCTTTCTTTCTCTTTTTCTCAATCCTTTTCCTTTCTTTCTCTTTTTCTCAATCCTTTTCCTTTCTTTCTCTTTTTCTCAATCCTTTTCCTTTCTTTCTCTTTTTCTCAATCCTTTTCCTTTCTTTCTCTTTTTCTCAATCCTTTTCCTTTCTTTCTCTTTTTCTCAATCCTTTTCCTTTCTTTCTCTTTTTCTCAAACCTTTTCCTTTCTTTCTCTTTTTCTCAATCCTTTTCCTTTCTTTTTTATTTCCCTTCGTTATCCATTTTCTTATGCTCTTTCTTATCACTTTCTATTTAATCCTTTTCTTTTCTCATTCTCCTTCGTTCTTTTTTCTCTTCTTTATCCTTTTCCATTTTTTCTTTCTTTTTTCTTTCTTTCTTTCTTATTCCGTAGTTTTTTTTTTCTTGAGCATTTTCTCCTTCTTCTCCTTCTCTTTTATTTATTTACGTTTTCTTTGTTAATCTTTTTCCTTTTATTTCTTTTTGGATGTAGTCTTTCCCCACAAACCTTTTTCCTTTATTTATGGATTCTCTTATTCTTGGATTGTTCCTTTCTTTCTTTTTATTCTCTTTCCTTCTTCTCCGTACATTTTTCTTAATCTTTCCTCATTTTTTTTCTTTAACTCTTCCCTCTTTCGCCTCCTTCTCTTTTCGTGTTTACAATCATTCCTTCCTCTTCGCTTATTTATTCTTAAATTCTTTAACGTTTCTATTTCTTTTATTGTCGTATGGAGTCTTGTAAACTTTCCATTGTGAAAGGCCTCACAACAGATCGTCTTAAAGGTAACGACAAAGAAGTCAAAACCTTTTTAATGTATGACTAACTTACTTTTCGGGAATTTTTAGCAAGAAAATGGAGGAACATACTCGAGAGGAATAGACATGATTTCATTTTACATTTAAAAGTTAAAGTAAGAGATGGAGTTTCATCAGAAAACATTTCCCGTAAAAATGCTTTCCACAAACTATTTCAGCTAAGATCCTTTAGGAAAATCCAAAAATCTTGCGGTTTCACACAAGTTTTATTACAGTGTATTTTTATGTTTTACTAGCATCATAACCCGGCGTTGCCCGGGCAACTGAGAATATTTTAGTAGTAGGAGAAGATGCCACTTTTTATTTTACATATTTTGTTTTTGTTTGAAAAAAAATATTTCTTTTGTTTCAAAAATACGGGGAAAAATATTTACATTTTTTTGTTGATCAAATGAATTTTTGAAACGTCGCAATAAAAATTAAATATAAAGGCATTTTTTTAAATAAAATAATATTTTAATCGCGTTTGACACGTGTGATTTGATTTCTGTGACGTAATTCAGCAAGCATCTTAGATTTTAGATGTTTTACGGAGCAAATGTAAACAATCTGCTTCATCGGGGAAAAAGTGCGAAAGGGAAAATTGCTGAACTTAAACTCAAAAAGTATGTGTCGACCTGGCTTCCCTGTAGATATGTGTCCCTAGAAAGATTAAATGGCGTAGCTTAAAAAACGTAGGCGTGCATAGGGAACAGTCACACACAGACTCACAGATAGCCTTTTATATATATATATATATAGATAGATAGATTATGTTAACGGTAATGGAAGGAAATTAAAAGGAAATTAATATTGAGCATCGGGAAGAGACAACTGGAGTTCTTGGGACATGCAGTGAGATGGAGGGCTTGGAGAACCTGATACTAACAAGCCAGATAATTGGAAAAGAGACAGAGAAAAGCAGCGGATAACATATTTGAAGGGCCTGATCAGGTGGATAAGAGAACGGTGGCTGCGAGACGTTACAGGAGAAAGCGTGCTAAGAGCCACCAGGGATAGGGAGACGTGGAAGTCCATGATCGCCTACGTCCTGAAAGGACAAGGTACATAGAAGAAGAAGAAGAAGAAGAAGAAGAAGAAGAAGAAGAAGAATGGCATTGTAAGCCATTTCTTCACAGGAAAAGTTCCGGTATTCACTGAACGAACAGCCAGTGCTATGTCAGATGAAATTTATAAAATCTTTCTATAAAAACAATTTTTCAGGAAAATTGTTTTTTCCCGTCCATCAAATATGATCACTTTTTCCAAAATTAATGGAATTTTCTTTTTTAACCCTCTAGGGCCATTCGTATCATATTTGATACAGTATTTCCCTATAAGGAAACATTTGGTATTCATTGACTGAGCAGTCAGTACTGCTTTCATTTGAAATTTATTTCTTTTAAAAAATTTTTTAGGAAAATATTTCTTTCAAGGCTTGTTTTCATACTGTATCAAATATGATACGAATGGCCCTAGAGGGTTAATATTGTTGTTCGAAGTGGTGAGAACAACATGATTATGTCATTTTTCACTTCGAATTACATGAGCTGTGTATTTTAGTTGTTGCTACTGTTGAATATTCTCAAGTGTTCTGGTTTCTCTTATTTGGTACGATTCTATGTTATTTTGAAACGCCAGTTCACGAGGTTCGAAAAAGGACGCTCCTCACGTAAAGTGGTTTGACTTTGATTTGTTTAACGGCATATCAACACCTCTGTGGGTTATTTAATGCCAAAATGGTGGGGTTTGAAGGTATATTTTTAATGTTCAGTTATAGTGAGAAGATTCATTTAGTCAGATTTTGATGAATTTTTGTTTTTGTTTTTATTTTAGAAAACTGAAGATGTCTTCTAGTTTTGAATTCAATGTTAACTTATCCAACATCTTGACGTTGAGTTTTGTTTAACCGCATATCAACCTCTGTGGGTTATTTAATGCCAAAAATGTGGGGGTTTAAGGTATTTTTTTAATGTTTGGTTATAGTTAGAAGGTAGATTTAGTCAGATCTTGATGATCTATTTTATTTTAGTAAACCGAAGATATCTTTTAGTTTTGTATTCAAAAATGTACTGCTGGTAACATTTTTCCTTCAAAAATGTAAATTTTTCTATAAAAGTCTATTTTTATACTTTCATGGTGCTTTGACCCCAGTTTAGGGAATTAACTATTTGCCCATAGCTGGGACTAACAGGTGCTACTACTCCGGGTCAGGGTGGACCTGGGAACAATACCAATTAAGAGGTGGTGTCATTCTTCTCACAACCTCCCAATCAGAGATACCTTGCTGCCGGATGCAGTTTGCCGTCATACCCAGGACCCAAATGACTTGTTCGGAGCCCCGAAGACGAAATAAAAGTACGACACAGGAAGCATCGACAGTTGAGAAAATACGAGCATAATTAACACGTCCCTTGACCACGTCAAGTGATCGTATTATGTTGCTTCTCCTTTCTCTCTCATCTTCTTATTCACTGTTCATTGAGCCACTTTCCCGAAGGACTGAGCGGAGACAAACGAACGCACACACATACATACGCACAAACCCTTTTCAGCAATTGCTGCTATGAACATTTTTAACAACCTTTGTACCAACCAAAATAGATTACTTTTATTTGTAAAAATCCTTATTTGATATATATATATATATATATATATATATATATATATATATATATGTGTGTGTGTGTGTGTGTGTGTGTGTGTGTGTTGTTTCTATACACAATTTGATTTTCTTGTTGTATACCACGCTTATAGTGGGCTATCTACTAACAAGGCCAAATTCAGTTAATCTGTTTCAACACACAAATACACTTCATTATAACGGATAACCCACTATAAGTATATTCGTGATCGACTAACACTTTAAGACAGTGGGGTAATGAGCCCATATTTTGGGGATAATGGATGTTTGGTTCAGGACAATATTGCTTCATTTTGTGGGAAATTGGAACTATGGACCAGACGTATTGGACAGGGAATTTTTGCACAATTTTCTGCATTGGATGCTTTCCTTGATAAAGTTAATTCTGAAGACATCCTCAACCACATGAAGATAGACATTAGTGATCACCTAAATGGCCTCTTGAAAAACTTACGTAAGTATATTCCAAACTTGAATAATTCCAACAATGAATGGGTAAGAAATCCAGATCTTGTTAGTGAAGATATCATTCCTGATGAGGACTATCCAGCAAAAGAAGAATTTCTCACACTCAGGATGAACAATGCATGGAAGCTTTTGTTTGAGACCAAGTCTGGTCTAGAAACTTTTTGGATCTCTCGTCTGCAGGATATACTAACACTAGCCTTTAGAGCAGTACAAATTCTCATAGGATTTTCAACCACTTATTCATGTGAACAAGCTTTTTCTACTGTCCTTGGAATAAAGACCAAGAAACGTAGCAGACTCAACGTGGCAAACGACGCCCGAATAGCCCTTTCAGTCACAAAGCCAAGAATAAATAAACTGGAACAGGCAATACAAGCTCAACACTCACATTAGGTTACGGGTACTATACCTCTTATTATTATAGATTGTTACTATTGTATTGAATAATTTCCATTAACTTTGTCTGCTTTTGATGTATGAAAATATAATTACTTCTTTTTCTATATTACGTGGATTTGTTTATTGGGGTAATGGATAATAGTGAAATTGTATTTTGGGGTAATCGCAGAAAAAAGGTGGGGAATCTATGCTTTAAGATATGGAAAAATAGAACCAGAATAGCTGATGTCAAATATGCATTGAATTCAGAAAGATTTTATATGCAGGTGTGACGTAAAAGAAATTATATACAAATATGTATACAGACATGACAGAATTGAATAGACACCAAGATAAATTTTATTTCTGATTTTTTATTAATTAACTAAGATAAATTAACATAGATTATTTGATTAAAATTACAGGTAACAATACTGGAACATGTCACGAACCAAAGGAGCATCAAACCTATCCGAATTTCAGCGAGGACGTATCGTGAACCAACATGAAGGTGGTTTTAGTCAAAGAAAAATATCTGAAAATCTTTCAATACCCCTTTCTACTGTTAATAGAGTGATCGTACAATTCACCAGAGAGGTTGAGACAAAATGGGATCAATAAACTTCTATAGCCAAGTCAGTCCCCGGATAGTAACCCTATTGAACACCTTTGGGGTATATTAGATCGAAAACTCCGCAAAAAGAACAGGAAGCCATCTTCTAAGCTCGAACTTTTAGGATTATTGCGTGAAACATGGCAAGAAATCCCTCAAGATTATATTTGTGAACTCATCGCTAGCATGCCGAGAAGGGTCCTTGCATTAAAAAAAAAGGAAAGTGGATGTCAACCATTAGCTATTAAATTTATGACCATTTATAATTACTTCATTTGTATAGATTACTTATTTAATAAAAGAACTACTTGTTTACTAAAAGAAACGGTTTCTGTGAGCGTCTATTCAATTCTGTAATGTCTATGTATATACCAGCCACTATATGTCAGTCAGTTAGTTAAGTGCCATACGCGAGACACGCTTAGGCGATCATGTCTCGAAAGAGACATGACTGACTGGGCCGAATATTAGTAGGTTGCTATTGCTTTCTGTGGTAGACTGATTGCCGACCACGGTTATAGACCCCAATCTGTCCTGTTATTTAACCCATAACTGGAAGGAATAGACGGATTAATACCCAAGGGTATTTGCGCGAAAGTGAATGCAATGAATTCAGATGGAATTCGAACTCGGCTCCCCGATTTCTCGTTCCGAGCCGATATCCAATGCACCGCAACACACTATATGTACTACACAGAAAAACTATAACATATGTATAAAAAAAAAACATCTGCGTAAAAGTGAAAATCGAATGTCTTGTAATGGCGGGGTTTGGGAGAGACACAAAGAGGAAGAATTTTGAGAGTGACAAGAGACAGAGCGAAGTGTAAGTTCATGATCGCCTACGTCCTGAAAGAACGGCGCACATGAAGAAGAAGAAGAAGAAGAAGAAGAAGAAGATTATGGTTCTTTGTTAAGACCAACCGGTTTTCATTCGTTCTCTTTAACGCTACTGACTATCCCGTCTCTCTTCCTCGCTGTTTGCATAGCAAACAGTGTTCGTCACCCCATGAATTGTCGTCACTCGAGGTCTGACGTTAGATGATCCTCGGGTATTCGTCCAACAAGTATTAGCTCCGTTTTTGTAATATATATATATATATTTTACTAGACAAAAACGGGAGTTAAACAAGGTCCATCATAAAAGAACAAAAACATCCACGGTAAACGACAAAAATATTTTCTATGGACACCACTCAGTAACTTTTCCAGCAATGATTAGAAGAGTTTCGTTGTACTAATTCGATAGATATACGAAAATTCTTGTTAATAAATGTTTCTGTTTTTGTGTTTGTTATCGTGAATCAATAAACTATTTTCAGGTAATAATTCTATCGTAAAAAGGTAATAATAAGCATGAAAAAGCGATATTAGTGTAAAATTTATCTGTGGTCATCATTTGCGGAGCTGCTCAAATCCACGTGCTCTCTTGGTGAGTGGTCACTAAAATGAAAAAGATTCGAAATTTCCAGTCAGTAGGGCGGTTTGCTTTTTCGCAGGTAATCATGGGAAATTAGGATCTTAATTTGATTATTTCTCTTGATCGCGAGATCATTACAGTTCTGTCTTTTTTTGTTTGATATAAATAAAACAAACGTCAGATTCAATGAGAATTTTCCATTTCTCTATTGCCACCGGGGGCACCTCGGCGTGGTGTAATGGTTAGAAAACTTATTACAACTGAGTAGTGAGTTCGATCCTCATCGGGTGCCCTATACTTTTGGCCTTGCCCCAAATCTAAGCGGTGCTTAGAAAATTTAATATTACCATCGGAAATGATTTTAAGTGTTCTAAATGTGTGCCTGGATTTCAAACGAATTTAGCCCAAGAACTCATACATCATTTTCCGTGTCTTTCTTTTAGATATTCTTCTTCCATGTGCCGTGTCCCTTCAAGACGTAGGCGATTACGGTCTTCCAAATCCCCTTATCTCTCGTAGCCCTTTACACCATGTCTCTTATTACCTCTCTAAAACCTGCTCTTCCATACATTTGTCAATCTATTAAGTATGTCTTGCGTTGCATTCCCCTGACTCTCTTTCCCTCTATCCGTCCTCTGGGTGTCAGATTCGCCAAACTCTCCTTCTTCATTATATATCACAGAAATTTCAGCTGTCTTTCCTGATGTTAAGTATAAATGTCCTTTCCGCTTCCATCCTTTCCAAAACTTCGTTGTTGCTCAGATTTTCGGTCCATGGTATCCTCAGCATCCTTCTGTAGAACCACATTTCTGTTGTTTCAAGTCTTTTCTTCATCTTTGATGAGATTGTCTAGCATTCGCTGCCATATTGAAAGACAGACATCACATAAAACTCAAGTACTGTTTTCTTTGTTTCCGACGAAATATTTCTGTCTCTCAATACACTGTTTAACTTTGAGAATGCATCTTTGGCCATGCCAATACACTTTCGGATGTCAGTACCTCTGCTAGAACACTTTCCAATTATTTAAATTTCTGTACCTGTTTGATTTTAGTACCCCCGACCTGTAACTGGAATTTTAGGCTCCTCTTTTTACTGATGACTTCTACTTCTATGTACCTTATCCTTTGAGGACGTAGGCGATCATGGCTTTCCACGTCTCCCTATCCCTGGTGGCTCTTAGCACACCTCCTGTTACACGATCCAACCCTCGTTCTGTCATCCACTAGCTCAAGCCCATAAATCTAGAATATAAATGTATAGAAACTAACGTGGCCACAAAATGAGGGATCAGTTTATATATTGATTATAATATAGAATTGATCCCCCCTTTTATACCCACATTATATAAACACTTGGCATATATACTCTTCTTCTATGTGCCCTATCCTTTCAGGACGTAGGTCATCATGGCTTTCCACGTCTCCCTATCCCTGGTGGCTCTTAGCACGCTTTCTCCTGTAACGTCTCGCAGCCCCCGTTCTGTCATCCACCTGCTCAGGCCCTTCAAATACGTTATCCGCTGTTTTTCTCTGTCTCTTTTTCCTTCTATCTTGCCCGTCAGTATCAGGTTCTCCAAGCCCTCCTTCCTCATTGCATGTCCCAGGAACTTCAGTTGTCTCTTCCTGTTGCTCACTATTAGTTTTCTTTTCAATGCCATTCTTTCCAAAACCTCATCATTGCTCACATGCTCGGTCATTGATATTCGCAGCATCCTTCTGTAAAACCACATTTCCGCTACTTCAAGTTTTTCCTCATCTTCGATGATATTGCCCAGCATTCACTGCCGGATTGAAAATCTGACATCACATAGCAATTTAGCACACTTCTTTGTTTCTGGGGAAATTTTTCTGTCTTAGTACTTTACTCAACTTCTTGAACGCATCCTTCGCCATGCCAATTCGTCTTCAGATCTATGTGTCGCACTTTTCATCTCCTGTTAGAACACTTCCTAGGTATTTAAATTTTTGTATTTGCTTGATTCTAGTATCCCCTACCTGTATTTGGCATTTTGGGTTGTTCTTTTTGCTGATGACAATGCATTCAGTTGTCTTGCAGTTCATTCGTAGTTCTTTTTTGTCACTCTTCTCAACTACCTTCCGTAGGAGGTCCTGTAGTTTTCTTTCCGTGTCTGCAATCAGCACTGTATCATCTGCATACCTTATGTTGTTCAAATTGTGGTCTCCGAGAGCAAATCCTAGTGAAGCCTCTATAGTCCTCAAAATATTCTCGCTGTACAAGTTGAATAGATCCGGTAAAAAGACACTTCCTTGTTTTACGCCTCTTTCTATCTTTGTAAATCTGCTGAAATCGTTACCTGTCAGTATGCAGGAGGTTTGCTGCCAGTAGAGATTCTGATTACTCTGATGTCTTTCCCAAAAATGTCAAAGTTGCTGAGCATCTCCATCAATTCTTTGTGGCGTATTTTGTCGAATGCCTTCGCATAATTAATAAAACATAGGTACAAGTCCTTCTTCATTTGTATTGCCCTTTCGGAGAGCATCCTAATCATAAATCTTGTTTGGTCAAGTCCATTCTTTTCGCTTTCGGTAGCTAACTTCTGTAGTAGTATTTGTCGTTTCATTTCCGTGTCTGCTGACAGCACTGTATCATCTTCTTTTCTTTTTTTAATCATTTCACCCCAAGCAAGGCATTCTACTGCCACTGGTGCGCGGGGTGTTACTTAGGGAAAAGTGATGAGAAAGAGGGGTTAGTTATATGAAATGTCAGGAGGAGGGTGATAGACGAATGAGGATACTGAGGATATGGGTGGAGTGGATGGAGAAAACAGCTTGAGAGAATGGATGCGAGTTAATATGATAGAAGATATCTATTGACCTTACATTTAAATTCCTGGATATTGTAGCTGTTGGGGAATCAAGTATATGAAAGGGAATTCCACAGGTGGGAAGTACAAGAAAAGTGATGAGAAAGAGGGTTAATTATAGGGGATGTCAGGAGAAGGGTAATAGACGAATGAGGATACAGAGGATGTGGGTGGAATGGATGGAGAAAACAGCTTGAGAGAATGGATGCGAGTCAATTAGATAGAAGATGTCTACTGACCTTACATTTAACTTCCTGGAGATTGTAGCTGTTGGGGAAGCAAGTATATGAAAGGGAATTCTACAGGTGGGAAGTGCGTGAAAAGAAGCTGTTAGAGTAGAAATTCTTGTTACACTTTATCGTTTTCACTGTAAAATGGTCGGACCTAGTTGCTAATCTAGTAGCTTGTGTAAATTCATACCTAGGGGGCACCAGTGATCTAAGTTCATTGGAGCAGAAACCGTGAAAGTATTTATAGAAGAGGCACAGGGAAGCCACGTCATGCCGGTGAGAGAGCAACTATGTCCTAGCTGCCAAGTCGGTATCGATCATATTGCAGATTCTCCGTTGGGTTTTGTCAAGAACCCCGAGTTGAATAGCAGGGGCACCCGACCAGATGTGGCAGCAGTATTCAATACACGGGCGTATGGTAGATTTATATATGTGCAGGATGGATTCAGATGAGAAAAACTTCTTGGCTCTGCACAATGAACCGACCTTCTTGGCAGCGGATTTAGCAATAGATTCGATATAGTCATTCTACTTGAGGTCCGCTGAGAGTGTGCGGCCAAGGAGGCGTAGTGTTTTACTCTCAGGGAGGCTAGCCTGTTCCATGCTAATGGCGGTTAGAAGCGATATTGTTAAAGATTGTGGCCGATGACGAATCCTGACTAAACTTTTAGTTCTCTCTGAATTGCCCCGCTGTATAGGTTGAACAGATCGGGCGAGAAGACATTTAAACCATTACTATAATTCCGTCGCTTACAGACTACTTTTCTCTCACGTTTCTTTTGCTCAACTCCAAAGTTCGTACACAGTTTATTGCTTTAGTTCGTCTGCATTTATCAAAAGGACAGCGTCAGCCTAAAATACATAGTAAAGATCTTTTCTTTTTCGCCTAAGACTTTTAGACTTCATGTCAATCAATAGTTTTACATTTTTAACAAGACAAATAAAGTCATTGTTTTTTTTTTAGGCATGAACTAAGTGAAGTCGTGACCCCAAGATTCCACACGGAATGAGATTCACAGCACAATATTTGTAACATCTCCAGTCTGAGAAAACAAAAGACATTTTGGAAAGATAAAAAGAAACCTGATAAGGAATAACGTTATAATTAGATGAAATTTAAGGAATAAAAGTCATAGTGCACATGAATCACAAAAAAATTCTTGTCATTAACTGTAGTTGGGGTCAACACAAACTCTGGTTGATTTCAGAGCACATGTTTTGACAGGAAGAAAATAACTAAAAAAAGAGTTTGACAAGTAATTTAGCAGATGGGTTAATCTAAATAAATGTCAGAATGAGGTCAACTATTTAAATATATTTTTGTTAGGAATCAGATATTTTTTCTTTCTGAATATACCAGATTTGAGAATATTCTCCCAACTTTTTATGAAATGGTAAACAAATACACTATTAATGTGTAGACAGCGCAACAGTTATCGGCACAGAAAGACGAATCACTTTATAGAATTCTAATTGTTGCATTCACTTTCACACTATTGTTCTTAAGAAAGGTATAAATTCATCTCTCTCTGAAGTAAGTAACAAGCTTTAGTCTATATCATGTTGAAAGTACGACTACCGAAATTAAGCAACGTCGAGCTTTGTCAGTACCTAGATGAGTAATCGCTTGGGAGTACAGGTGCAGTAAGCTTGGATACGCGGCTGATGTAATAAATAACAGCTCAGAATTTTAAATTGAAACGTGGAGTTCCAATTTTCTTCTTTTTTTTATAATCATATCGCCCCAAACAAGGCATTTTACTGCCACTGTTTTGCAGGGGGTTACATAGGAGGAATGTTATGAGAAAGAGTAACAGGTTATAAGGAGTGTCAGAAAGTGGGCAAGAGAAGGATGACTGTAGCCATAAAGTGAGGGATCAGTTTATATATTGATTGTAATGTAGAACTGATCCCCCACTTTATATCTACATTATAACAGTTTACATTTTTTTTTAAATAATTATATCGCCCCAAACAAGGCACTTTACTGTTACTGTTTTGCAGGGGGTTACATAGGAGGAATGTTATAAGAAAGTGTGACAGGTTATAGGGGGTGTCAGGAAGTTGGTAAGAGAAGGATGACTTTGGCCATAAAGTGAGTGATCAGGTTATATATTGATTGTAATGTAGAATTGATCCCCCACTTTCTACCCACATTATAAATGTATACAATTTTTTTAATAATTATATCTCCCCAAACAAGGCATTTTACTGCCACTGTTTTGCAGGGGGTTACATAGGAGGAATGTTATGAGAAAGAGTGACAGTTTATAGGGGTGTAAGGAAGTGGGTAAGAGAAGGATGAGAATACTAATGAGAGTGGAGTGGACGGAGAAGGAAGCATGAGAGAGGGGATGCAAGTTAGTGAGATAGGAGATGATTATTGACTTTACATTTAAATTCTTGGAGATTGTAGCTGTCAGGGAAGCAAGTAAATGGAAGGGAATTCCACAGCTGGGAAGTGCGAGAAAAGAAGCTGATGGAGTAGAATTTGCGTTTACATTTTATTGGTTTCACAGTAAAAGGGTGGGACCTAGTTGCTAATCTTGTGGCTCGAGTAAATTCATATATTCCAGTGGAATTCGTCATAATACCCTTTGAAAAATTATGAATCCATCTCCCCCAAATTTTTAGGGGTTGATTAGTCGAACTTGTATCCGTAAATCATTATTGTCTTTTAAAAAATACTTATAATCTGCAAGAAAACATAGACAAGATAGTAAAGTGTGAAGATAGGTTAACCAAGTTTTTAAAAAATTAGAATGAATGATCATTAACTTAAGGGACATTCTAAATATTGCAAGCTATAAACTTGGGGATATCGAAGTCAAGCGAGATTTTTTTTTTTTTACTCATATCACCCCAAGCAAGGCAGTCCACTGCCATTATAGCGCAGGGGGTTACATAGAGCGATTGGGTATAGGAAATGTCAGAGGGAGGGTGATAGACGAGTTAGGAGGTACGTAGAGAGAGTGTTGGAGGGAATGGGTGCGAGTTTGTTAGGAGGTGTCTATTGACCTTACATTTAAACTCCTGGAGGTTGTAGTCGTCGGGGAAGCAATCATGTGGAAGGGAATTCCACAGGTAGGAAGTGCGAGAAAAGAAGCTGTTGGAGTAGAAATTGCGGTTACATTTCGTTGGTTTCACCGTAAAGGGGTGGGACCTAGTTGCCAATCTAGTATCTCGTGCAAATTCACACCTAGGAGGCACCAGTGATTTCAGTTCATCCGAGCAGAAGCCGTGAAAGTACTTATAGAAGAGGCGCAAGGAAGCCACGTCACGCCGGTGAGAGAGTGACTGCAGGCGGTCAGCTAAGTCGGTATCGATCACATTACGGATTCTCCGCTGTATTTTGTCAAGAAGCCCGAGGAGAATAGCAGGGACACCCGACCAGATGTGGCAGCAGTATTCAATACACGGGCGGATGGTAGATTTATACATGTGCAGGATAGATTCAGGCGGAAAGAATTTCCGGGCCCTGCACAGAGAGCCGACTTTCATAGCAGCGGATTTAGCAATGGATTCGATGTAGTCATTCCACTTGAGGTCCGCTGAGACTGTCAGGCCGAGCAGGCGTAGTGTTTTACTCTCTGGGAGGCAAGCCTGTTCCATGCTAATGGAGGGGAGGTGCGGCTGTCTGTGGTGGTTAATTGACAGCAGCTTCGTTTTGGAAGAATTGAATTTTACGAGCCATTTCTTACCCCAATCCACCACGGTTTGGAAGTCCTTTTCAAGCTCGATAGCGAGGTTCGCCTTGTCACCAACACCAGATTTTTGATGGAGGTGAGAGTAAACTGTGGTATCATCGGCGTACATACCTACTTGGGATGTTATGGCATCGGGGAGATCATTGATGTAGATTAGAAAGAGCGTAGGACCTAGGATGGAGCCTTGGGGGACACCCGCGTTCGTAGGACCAAATGTAACTAGTTAGGAAGTGGTATTAACATAATGAAAAATCTAAGACAAAAATATAATAGCAAAATATGACTTCGAAAAGCTAAACAAGGTATTAAGAAACTGATATATCCCGGTAAGGAATATCAGTGTAAAGATTATTGGAAGAATAGTACTCGACACAGGAAATAGATATAACGGATTTATTGTACTACTGTACAATTAACAATAAGATACAGATAAGCAATCAACGAGTAGGAGCGGAATAAACTATCAAATAGAGAATGCCTTCGCCTAAGATATTTGCTTCTTCC
Source organism: Ascarosepion bandense (assembly GCA_037127315.1). Taxonomy (NCBI): domain Eukaryota; kingdom Metazoa; phylum Mollusca; class Cephalopoda; order Sepiida; family Sepiidae; genus Ascarosepion; species Ascarosepion bandense. The sequence continues at coordinate 1,583,472 of JBBBDQ010001969.1, forward strand.
TCGTACCACTTGTCACCGTCCTTTATAATCTAGAGCGTTCCATTCTCGAGGATGGCAGGATGTTCCACTATAACAGAAACCAAAAATAAATTCTTTAGAAGCAAGGCTGAAAATATTATTTTAAACATTTCACCACCTCCAAGCAAGGCAATAAAGCCACCGAGATACAACGGGCTACAGGGTGGGAGAGAAACTGAAAAATAAAGTGTTTTTGTGAAGAAAGGACACTAAAGAAACTCAATTTTTTTATTTTTTATTTTTTAATCATTTCACCCCGAGCAAGGCGGAAACGCCACTGATGTGCAGGGGGCTACATAAATGTAAAAAGATTAATTAGAAAAGAGTGAGGAGTACAAACTAGTTAGAAAGGAACAATAGAAAGCTGAGAAAGCAGGTGCGATGACAGATACATAGGTGGAGAGAAAGGGAAGGTTATACGGGGGTGGGGAGAGAGCTAGAGTCCAGTGGTTAGTAGATGAGTATTGACTTTGCATTTAAATTTCTGGAGGTTGTAGCCGTCAGGAAAGCAAGAATATGGGAGCGAGTTCCACAGGCGTGAAGTGCAATTTCTAGAAAACATATGATAACGATTGACGTTGCATTTTCATTTTTGAAGAGATCACATCTGACAGGAAAGCTAGAAACCGGAAGAGAGTATCACAAGTGAGAATTACGGGTGAAGAATTAGTAGAATAGAACTTACGTCTACACCAAGCAAATTCAACATTGAGATTATGAGACCTAATTGTTAATCTATTACTGCGGTTAAATTCTTCAAGTTAAGGTACAAAAGAGCAAAGGTGATCTGAACAATTTACATGACAATATTTGTAAAAAGACACAGATTCTGGTGATGAGAAATTGAATGAAGCCGTGATACCCGGTCAGAACCGATGACGTTACAGATCACCTTTGAATTTTGTCAAGAATTTCCAGATATATCGCATAAGTACCAGACCAGTTGTTGTAGTAATATTCAAAGCACCAAATAATGGTAGATTTATAAACGTGCATAGACGGAACATGTACGCAAGGTTGACGTTTTAAAAGAAATTGAAACAAAAGAACAATTGTACTTAGAATTATAAAGAGATAGTTGAAATCTCTAGGTAACATAATGAAAAAAAAAAGATTGAAGAATTTGATTTTACCGAGAACATATTGAAGGTCAAAAAGAGAGGATAGAAACGTCACGTAGCCTTGATAATTAGCTTGTGTAAGTGGATGCAGAATAAGGACTAGAAGGTGTAAGGAGAGTAACATTTCTTGGGGCTACGAATGATAAAAAGATGTGGAAAGCCATGGTCACTCTCATCCCGAAGAGAAACGTCACATAAAAAAAGAACCTCCGATTTTCAAAATTTTATCCAAGATAGGCTGTTAGTAATTCCTTTTTGATGTCTTCATTTTTCTTCACATGACTTCAACCGGTTCATTTCTGCGTTTTTTATTAAGTTTTTATCAAGTTCGTTTTTTTTTATCCGCTGCAGATTCCAGCTGTTCATCTGGTTCTTCTTGGGTTTATTCGCTTTAATTTTAGGATTTTATATCTCGTGGTTGTCCTTCCGTAGGTCCTTCCGTAGGTCCTTCCATAGGTGTCTTTTGACGCCAAATTCTGGATAAGTTGGTACACTGGAAATCGATGGTTGTGTCCAATGCCAAAGTTACACAGTGGCGCTATTCTCTTTTAAAAGTGATTTTTGACACCGGGTTCCTTCAAATCTTGCAGAAGGTTTTTGTTCACCCTATACAAGGCCCGAGAGCTATTCGAGGTAAGGGGTTACCATTTAAGGAGTACTGTTTATACCTTTATGTGGAGAATATATCGGTTAACATTAAAATTGAACAGGTTATAGTAAATGGGAAACCATACTCTTGGGAGTCGGTTCTACAACGCAGCGGTTTGTGAGACGATGAAGGTTGAGTGGATATGAAGATAATGCGAATGGTTCGCTGCATTGTACGTGGCATGGTGGGTCTTGATCGTGAAGGTAAGAACTGGTGGATTTCAGGAATGATTTCATCAACAATTTCCATGGGAATAGCTGTATAAACAGCGAAAGACTGACGACGTCTTGTCTGTCAGGTTGTAAGGTGTTCATCACCCACAAGTTTTATCGAACCAATAGCTACATCGATCTTGCACATTCGACTGTCCCTAACTACTGTTGCCCTATCTTGTCGGGTGCCTCTGCTATTCATCTAGGGGTTCTTGACAAAATCCAAATGATGATCTGCAATGTAATCGATCCCGATTTGGCAGCTTGACTTCAGTCACTTTCTCACCGACAATATGTGGCTTCCCTCTGTCTTTTCTACCAATATTTTAATGGCTTCTGCTTTTATGAGCTTCTTTCCATGGTGCCTTATCACATTTATTTCTACGTACTATTAGACTGACAACTAGATCCTACCCTAGTCAAATGTAACCGCAACTTCTACTCCATCAGTTTCTTTTCTCGCACTTCCTGCCTGCAGAACTCTCTTCCGTATACTTCCTTGCCTAATAGCTACAAATAATAAAAGTTTAAATGCAACGTCAATTGCGGTCTTATATCTCCTTAGTTCCCATCTTTCTCTTATCCTTTCTTCGACATCCCCTGTACCTTTATCTTTTTTCCCCCTTTTTTCCTTTTTTCTTTCTTTCTTTTTTTTCACTGTAACCCCCTATGCACCAATGATTGTCCTGCCTTGTTTGGGGTGAAACGATTATAAAAAAAGGTTATTTAAAGCCTGCAAATATTTTCTAGATTGTAAGATTTTGTCTTTAGATAATAATGGTTTAGTGATACGAGTTTTACTCACCTATAGCTGGGAGATGCAAACCTAATTCGAATTTTACAGAGTAGAAGTTATAATGTGGACATAAAGTTGGGGGTTAATTCTATATTAGAATTAATATATAAAAAAAGATCTGTTACATTGTAGCAACGGTAGTTTATATACATTTTCAATCCCGCGAACGCAAAAAAAAAAAAAATAAATCTAAACGTAGTATTAATTGGTTGATTGAGTCGTTTTCTATGGCTTATTAACTCTTTTCAGATTATTTAAAGGCAGAAAATAGTTTTAGATAGTAAAATTGTTTTAAAGGTAATCATGGTTTACTGATATAAGTCTTATTGATTAACCCATAGCAAATGGAGATAAGACGTAGATTCGTATCTTTCTGCAGGGTATTTGTGCGTAAGTCATTATAACAAACCCAACATCAATTAGAACTCTGGTTTTCGATTATCAATTCCGGGTCATTATTCATTAAATCACTCGCACAATCAGGCTTACAGCGCCTGGCATTCTCAAACGGTTACCCAACTGACCAAGTTCGATACTAACATTTTAAAAGAGTTGGGTGTCAATTTGAGGAGAATGCAGAGTATTCGAAATTCAGACTCAACACGGAAGAGGTTAGATCAAGACAGTGGCTGCTGGAAGACAATGTCTGGTAACAGGACTCGGCACCATGCTACACAAACAGGAGTACCCAATCATGGCTGTCAGACAATTTATACGAACACATCCCCCCTTACATCTGATCACCTAACTCCCCAGACTGCAACCCCCTTTAAATAATATGTGTGGGGCGCAGTTGAGCAAGAGACCAACAAAACTCCTTGTAACATCAAAGATGAACTGAAGGCAAGGATTATGGCAGCATTCACCAACTAAAACAAAAAGACCATCTAGAAGAGATTCTTGAAATTCCGAAGTTGTCTGGAGGCAGTGGTTGATACAAGTGTCGATTTTATTGAATATATTTACTCTTCAGTATTCACCAACTAAAACAAAAAGACCATCTAGAAGAGATTCTTGAAATTCCGAAGTTGTCTGGAGGCAGTGGTTGAAACAAGTGTCGATTTTATTGAATATATTTACTCTTCAGTATTCACCAACTAAAACAAAAAGACCATCTAGAAGAGATTCTTGAAATTCCGAAGTTGTCTGGAGGCAGTGGTTGAAACAAGTGTCGATTTTATTGAATATATTTACTCTTCAGTATTCACCAACTAAAACAAAAAGACCATCTAGAAGAGATTCTTGAAATTCCGAAGTTGTCTGGAGGCAGTGGTTGAAACAAGTGTCGATTTTATTGAATATATTTACTCTTCAGTATTCACCAACTAAAACAAAAAGACCATCTAGAAGAGATTCTTGAAATTCCGAAGTTGTCTGGAGGCAGTGGTTGAAACAAGTGTCGATTTTATTGAATATATTTACTCTTCAGTATTCACCAACTAAAACAAAAAGACCATCTAGAAGAGATTCTTGAAATTCCGAAGTTGTCTGGAGGCAGTGGTTGATACAAGTGTCGATTTTATTGAATATATTTACTCTTCAGTATTCACCAACTAAAACAAAAAGACCATCTAGAAGAGATTCTTGAAATTCCGAAGTTGTCTGGAGGCAGTGGTTGATAAACAAGTGTCGATTTTATTGAATATATTTACTCTTCAGTATTCACCAACTAAAACAAAAAGACCATCTAGAAGAGATTCTTGAAATTCCGAAGTTGTCTGGAGGCACTGGTTGATACAAGTGTCGATTTTATTGAATATATTTACTCTTCAGTATTCACCAACTAAAACAAAAAGACCATCTAGAAGAGATTCTTGAAATTCCGAAGTTGTCTGGAGGCAGTGGTTGAAACAAGTGTCGATTTTATTGAATATATTTACTCTTCAGTATTCACCAACTAAAACAAAAAGACCATCTAGAAGAGATTCTTGAAATTCCGAAGTTGTCTGGAGGCACTGGTTGAAACAAGTGTCGATTTTATTGAATATATTTACTCTTCAGCATTTCAAGATATTTTTGTGTCATTTTGGTAAATATAACTGTTAAAATGAGATGTCTATTATTTTAATTTTTTCGTAATTTAGATGACAATGTATCCATCTCGCCCTGTATATAAGATGTGGCTGTTCATAATTGTTGATTATATGCCAGCGTTGGTTATGTATAGGACTAGCTTGCTCATAAGCTTTTGTTAAGTACAAGCAATGTTTTCGCATAAGCGTTGCCTGGTAGGACTTTACATATAGTGCAGCTGTAGCAACAGTGGCTGTATCGTGACGAATTACACACACACATATGTACAGTACAATACGGTTTTTTGTTTTAAGAAAATGAAGTCAAAAAAGAAATATTCTATAAAAATTAGCAGTCTCCTTTAAAAGAAAAAAAAACATCCTTCATTTTTTAGGGTAAGTTATCATTCCAAGTGTTGTTCGGACGAGTGAATTATTTCTTCTTCATGCCAAAACGTTTCGGCTGATACGTTTTGGGTATTTCGGCAGTTGCACAACCCTTTTTGAAAGCGGTGAGGCATTCGTTCTCCTCTTTCCAAATAGCGTATACTAGCAGTATAGCCCGGCGTTGCTCGGGTGTAATGAAAGCTTTAAAACTAATCCATGGTCCTGGAGCTCAGACTCTTTGGACGTTGGTACGAAAGACTAAAAAGCAATAGTTGTTTCCAGTTAAAACAAAACCTTAGACTGAAAGAAAAATGAATGGATGTAAGTCAAATTTTGATTTCCTCGTATCGATATCAAATAAGATTTTTCGTCGTAAACTGAATTTTGAAGGCTAAATAAGTCCTCTGAGTAAATGGTATCATGGCTGAGACTAAAAATTACAATTATACCTACTTAGAGCCAAACCCGAAGCAAAAACTAAAATAAAAGGGCTGAAAAAATGCAGACATACAGGCAGATAAACAGACACACACACAAACATATTGCCTTTTATAGATATATATTATCGATTTCCTGCACTATTGTAAGAACACTGCAACTTTAAAACTTCTGAATATTGTTTCTTATGTCTTTGTCTATGAGTGCATCAAATTTGATTAAAATCGGACCACTCCTATAACCCGATTTTTTCGATTATCGATTTTGGATATTTGTCGGGGGTACCTCGACACAAAACCTAGCTAAGAACACTCGCAGACGCTTATAGTACAACTGTGTAAATTTTCAAGAAAATCGGTTCAGCCGTTTCGGAGTCTATAGGTAACGGACACACACAGGCATGCACACACACACATACACACACACACACACACACACAAAGTTCCATTTATAAATAAGTTTAGATTTAGATATCTGGAGAAGACCAAAGAAGGACTCAACCGTAACGTTTTGTCAATAAAAAAAACTGAAATATAGATTCCGAAAAACACTTAAAATAACCGATCCCCGTTCTAGACAACATTTCATATCTTTAAATTATTATCTTTTATGTATCGATTGTTCATTTCGGAATGTTGTATTTGATATCTCACCTTAGATAAATGTTGTTTTTTTTTTCTGGTTTTATTGGGCCAGGAATTAGCTGACTGCAAATGAATATCTATTCTTCGAAGGCTTACGGCCTCTCACATTGAATACACCGGTTCTCGCTCGATCACCGAAGTTAAGCAACGTTGAGCCTGGTCAGTACTTAGATGGGTGACCACTTAGGAATACCAGGTGCTGTAAGCGTTTAGTGATGGATGTGCGTTGTGGTGCAGTGGATATCGGCTCGGAAAGAAAAATCGGTGAGCCGAGTTCGAATTCCAGTTGAATACCCTGCATTCACTTAAGCACTGGTACCCTTGGGAAAGGTATTAATCCGTCCCTCCCTCCAGTTATGGGTTAAATAACAAGGGTAGGACTTGGGGACCCTGCCCTTAAAAACAAATGCCAATGAATCTTGATACTCGAAAAGAAAAAATAAGTATTACTAGACAAAAAATTTATATAAAAACAACAATAAATTGTTGAAAGAAAAAGCTATTACCGGCAATAAAATTTAGTTGGCATTAAATGGCCCACCGAGGTTTATATGCCATAAAAACAAAACAACCAACCAACTATTCTTCGATTAAGCAGAGGCAATATTGTTTCAAGATAATCAGTAGGGTATATATATATATATATATATATATATATGAACTTCATTCCTTGCATAGTAGTACCTCCTCTGGTAGTCATGAGTTATCACCCTCTAACCCCGTAAGTTACTTGTCCACCACTGTAGCCAGGTATTGAACTCACAACTCTTTGGGTCAAGTCACAGGAACTAACCAACGTCTATATCCACTGGGCCATGTATCCCATTGACATGTATTTTTTCAGACATACATGTGTGGCATCCCTTTTTCTGTGCATATAATTACTACACTATGTAAATATACACACATTACACATCATTACATACATTAATGCATTAATCTGTTAAACATTTAGCTACACTCTGTAATCTTGTTTGGCAAGCAATTTGGTAAGATGACAACTTTGAGTTCAAAACCTGATGATTAAATGTGGGGCTAGCAACCCCTACCTTGTAAAACTCTGTTTAACTCTGAATATTCCTGTTTGCAATATGATGGTCTACCAGCAGTATGCGAGAGTAGAAAGAATACAAGGCAATTGACTCACCATGTATTAAGATTCAGTCAGTCAGTTAAGTGCCATACGTGAAACACACTTGGGTGATCATGTCTTTTTCGAGACATGACTGACTGCGCAGAAGATTATCCCGGAGCAGGTTGCCATTGCTTTCTGCAGTAGACTGGTTGCTGACCAAGGCTGTAGAACCCAATCTGTCCTGCTATTTGACCCATAACTGGAGGGAAGAGACGGATTAATACCTTTCCCAAGGGTATTTGTGCGTAAGTGAATGCAATGGATTCAACTGGAATTCGAACTCTGCTCCCCGGTTTCTCGTTCGGAGCCGATATCCACTGTACCACGCACTGTTAAGATTACAGAGATGAAAAACCATTGATCACATGAGGAAAGTAGAAAACTGACACTTCTGAAAGAGAAAAAACAGCATCAACGAATAGACAAAAGACTGAATTCAACAAGCAAAATTTATTTAAATGAATAACAAAGAGTGAAATTTTTCCCATCTGAAACAATATACAAATCTACCATCCGCCTGTGCATTGAATATTGCTGCCATATCTAGTCGAGGGCTCCTGCTATCCACCTAGGTGTCCTTGACAAAATCCAACGGAGAATCTGTAATGTGATCGGTCCCGACTTGGCAGCTAGGACACAGTCGCTTTCTCATCGATAAGTGTGGCTTCCCTCTGTCTCTTCTACAAATACTTTCATGGCTTCTGCTCCGATGAACTTAGCTCATTGGTACCCACTATACATGAATTTCCTTGAGCCACAAGATTAGCAACTAGGTCTCACTCTTTTACTGTGAAACCGATAAATTGTAAACTCAAATTCTACTCCAACAGCTTCTTTTCTCGCACTTCTCACCTGTGGAATTCCCTTCCGCATACTTGCTTTCTCGACAGCTACAATCTTCAAGAATTCAAATGTAAAGTCAATAGTCACCTCCTGTCTCACTAACTATTCTCTTTCTTCTCATACTCTCTTCCTGACACTCTCTGTAACCTGTCACTCTTTCTCATAACATTCATCCTATGTAACCCCCTACACAACAGTGTCAGTAAAATGCCTTGCTTGGGGCCACACAATTATAAAAAAAAATTTAAAAAAATGAAAAAAGAATATTATCAGGATCTTTTCAGGGTATTTGGTGAATGATAAATGTAACATTTTCAAGGTATTCATAGTAACTGGTTCTTTCTTTTTATGAAAGTCTACTGGTTAATGTGAAGAAATAGGAAAATCTATCTTTACTTCTACATTCAGCCAGTTAAATGCCATATATGATACATACTTGTATGTTTCAAAAGAGACATGACGGATTAGGTGAAGATTTTCTCCCAGTAGGTTGTCATTACTTTCTATGGTAGAATGGTCAAATGGTCACCAGCCAAGGCTATAGAACCCAATCTGTTCTGCTATTTAACTCATAGCTAGAGGGAAAAGAGACAAATTATATTATATTAATAATTATTAATTAGTGGAGGATCAGTTTATTATTTCACAGATTGAGACAAATATCAAGTGTGAATTCTAGGAGTGAGACAGATAGATACAAACAGTTCAAGATGGACTGAATCACACAGATAGATACAAACAGTTCAAGATGGACTGAATCACACAGATAGATACAAACAGTTCAAGATGGACTGAATCACACAGATAGATACAAACAGTTCAAGATGGAGTGAATCACACAGATAGATACAAACAGTTCAAGATGGACTGAATCACACAGATAGATACAAACAGTTCAAGATGAACTGAATCACACAGATAGATACAAACAGTTCAAGATGGACTGAATCACACAGATAGATACAAACAGTTCAAGATGAACTGAATCAGATACAAACATATTTGGTCAGATATAAAGATATGAACAGATTGAGACAAATATCAAGTGTGAATTCTAGGAGTGAGACAGATAGATACAAACAGTTCAAGATGGACTGAGTCAGGCAGATAGATACAAACAGTTCAAGATGAACTGAATCACACAGATAGATACAAACAGTTCAAGATGGACTGAATCACACAGATAGATACAAACAGTTCAAGATGAACTGAATCAGATACAAACATATTTGGTCAGATATAAAGATATGAACAGATTGAGACAAATATCAAGTGTGAATTCTAGGAGTGAGACAGATAGATACAAACAGTTCAAGATGGACTGAGTCAGGCAGATAGATACAAACAGTTCAAGATGAGCTGAGTCAGGCAGATAGATACAAACAGTTCAAGATGGACTGACTCAGGCAGATAGATACAAACAGTTCAAGATGGACTGAGTCAGGCAGATAGATACAAACAGTTCAAGATGGACTGAGTCAGGCAGATAGATACAAACAGTTCAAGATGGACTGAGTCAGGCAGATAGATACAAACAGTTCAAGATGGACTGAGTCAGATACAAACAGATTGGGTCAGATAGATAGATTTGAACAGATTGAGACAAATATAAAGTGTGCATTTCTGGGAGTATGCTTATGCATAAAAGAGAATGTTTAATAAAGAAGAAAAGAGTATGCCTATGTGTGTGTATATTTTCTCATGTGTGCATGTGAGTGTGAACATACTGTGTATATATGTATCCAGGTGAGAAATAGTTTATAAATTACAATTCTTTGTTTTATTTTCTCCCTTTTCCTTGTTCATGGTCAGAAATTTATTCCTTTTCATTCTTAGCTTCCCACAAAACAAAAGTTCATTTATTATTACAATACTATTTACCTTTCCCCAAGGGTCACATCTCACAGCTCCGTGCCATTCTCAGCTATTTTTTCACATCTCAAACTTTCAACTTTCCTTCTTAATTGATACAAGGATAAGACAAGGTAAACAAAATAACAACACTGATTATTATGATGATATTTTTTTTTATAACTCATAAACATGAACGGATCACAAAACTAAAAATAGATTATTTTTTCCTTCAAGAATAAGTATTTTTTCTTACTTGCATATGTGAATTTGTTAGGTCGCTCGTCTGATTTTACTTCTTTGAAGAAAGATGAAAAGTGAATAAGCCAATCAATCATAAAGTATAGTGGATTGAACATAGATAAGTAGAAGTTATTCAGATTTGATATAATGATAGATAAATGAAGAGATAAATAGATATAAGCAGATCAAAATAGCTTGGTAAATATAAACATATAAAGATAGACAGGTAGATAGAAACAGAGAGTAAATGTTGTTAGATAGATAGATAGATAGATAGATAGATAGATAGATAGATAGATAGATAGATAGAGACAAAAGGAAGAATAGATAAACAAAAGGAAGAATAGATAGACAGCTCGACAGACAGAAATGAACAGTACAAGATAGATAGATAGATAGATAGATAGATAAGGAAGAATCGATAGACAGATAGAAATGGACAGTACAAGATAGATAGATTGATAGATCAATAGATTGATTGATAGATCGATAGATTGATTGATAGATTGATAGATAGATAGATAGATAGATAGATAGACACAGACAAAAGGAAGAATAGATAAACAGAAGGAAGAATAGATAGACAGCTAGACAAACAGAAATGAACAGTACAAGATAGATAGATAGATAGATAGATAGATGTTAACAGACTGAGATAGATAGATAGATAGATAGATAGATAGATAGATAAGGAAGAATTGATAGACAGATAGAAATGGACAGTACAAGATAGATAGATTGATAGATCGCTAGATTGATTGATAGATCGATAGATTGATTGATAGATAGATTGATAGATAGATTGATAGATTGATAGATCGACAGACAGAAATAGACAGTACAAGATAGATAGATAGATAGATAGATGTTAACAGACTGAGATAGATAGATAGATAGATAGATAGATAGATAGATAGATAGATAAGGAAGAATCGATAGACAGATAGAAATGGACAGTACAAGATAGATAGATTGATAGATCGATAGATTGATTGATAGATCGATAGATTGATTGATAGAGTGATAGATAGATTGATAGATTGATAGATCGACAGACAGTACAAGATAGATAGATAGATAGATAGATAGATAGATAGATAGATAGAAACAGTACATGATAGTGTTGGCTGCACCAGATTTTGTCAGTTGCATCTCATATAGGTTAAAAAGTTGTCTGTAATACTGAGTTTATATTATAAATAACTCTTGTAAAATATGTTTTGCTAATTTCAAGCAATGCACAAAACAAGCAATAAACAAGCAATGTGCATTGGATCCGTTACAAGCAAAAGAGAACTTTTACTGTTAATCTTTTATAGCGGAAAATTTCAAAATTTCAAAATTAAATGAAAATAATCGATTCATGTTATTCTTTCTGATTGTTTTTATCTAAGAATTTAGCATGAAATTATTATTCAAGTTTCATTTTGAAAGGCATTTTTTTTACTACCAAACATTAGCAATAAAATTTATCTTTTGTTTGTGAAAAAGAATGCCCCCACAAAGGACAGAAAAGAAAAAAATAATATATGTGTCTCTTGATTGTTCATCCAAATATCAAACAGCCAAACCTTCACAGTTGTAGACTAAAAAGGTTTTTTTTTATTGCCATCATAAAATAGAAGAAGAAATGTTAACCTACTTGTTGGATCTAATCACATAGATGAATGAACAAAGATGAGGAAAGGGGTTATCATTCATCAAACATTGACAAAAGAAAACTTTTGAATATTGGATATTAAGGTGATAAGAAAGAAAGTTTTCTTATCACATCTTTTATCAAATAAAAGTAAACTTACAAGCTTCATCTTGTCCTGTTTTTATGGGAGGTTCTTTAGATTGAAAATCACAGGTATTCATATCATCAATCATTCAATCAACCAAGTCATGCTGGAAAATGAAGGTGAAAGGATTTTTTTTGCTCACAATGTTTATGTTGAACTTGTATCAGATAAGAAATTAAGTAAAATCAACCTTCTTCACTTTCATAAAAATTCACAATGTGAAATCCTGCTTTTCCCAACTAGAAAAAAGAGTGACTCTACTCTTAACTTCTTAAACTTCTACAACTTTTTTATTTTAATCATATCACCCTGAGCAAGGCAGTAATGCCACTGATGCGCAGGGGGCTACATAAGAGTAAAAAGAAAAAGATTAAGTAGAAGAGAGTGAAGAGGAAGACAAACTAGTTAGAAAGAAGCAAGAGAAGGATGGAAATACAGGTGTGATGACACTACATAAAAGTAAAAAAGATTAAGTAGAAGAGAGTGAAGAGAAAGACGAACTAGTTAGAAAGGAGCAAGAGAAGGGTGGGAATACAGGAGTGATGACACTACATAAAAGTAAAAAAGATTAAGTAGAAGAGAGTGAAGAGGAATATGAACCAGTTAGGAAAGGAAGCAAGAGAAGGATGGGAATACAGGTGTGATGACACTACATAAGAGTAAAAAAGATTAAGTAGAAGAGAGTGAAGAGGAAGACGAACCAGTTAGAAAGGAACAAGAGAAGGATGGGAATACAGGTGTGATGACACTACATAAGAGTAAAAAAGATTAAGTAGAAGAGAGTGAAGAGGAAGACAAACTAGTTAGAAAGAAGCAAGAGAATGATGGAAATACAGGTGTGATGACACTACATAAGAGTAAATAAGATTAAGTAGAAGAGAGGAAGAGACAAACTAGTTAGAAAGGAGCAAGAGAATGATGGAAATACAGGTGGGATGACACTACATAAAAGTAAAAAGATTAAGTAGAAGAGAGTTGAAGAGGAAGACGAACCAGTTAGAAAGGAGCAAGAGAAGGATGGAAATACAGGTGTGGGATGACACTACATAAGAAAAGTAAAAAGATTAAGTAGAAGAGAGTGAAGAGGAAGACGAACCAGTTAGAAAGGAGCAAGAGAAGGATGGAAATACAGGTGTGATGACACTACATAAGAGTAAAAAAGATTAAGTAGAAGAGAGTAAAGAGAAAGACGAACCAGTTAGAAAGGAGCAAGAGAAGGATGGGAATACAGGTGTGATGACACTACATAAGAGTAAAAAAGATTAAGTAGAAGAGAGTAAAGAGAAAGACGAACCAGTTAGAAAGGAGCAAGAGAAGGATGGGAATACAGGTGTGATGACACTACATAAGAGTAAAAAAGATTAAGTAGAAGAGAGTGAAGAGAAAGACAAACCAGTTAGAAAGGATCAGGAGAAGGATGGGAATACAGGTGTGATGACACTACATAAGAGTAAAAAAGATTAAGTAGAAGAGAGTGAAGAGGAAGACAAACTGGTTAGAAAGAAGCAAGAGAAGGATGGGAATACAGGCGTGATGACAGTTGCAAAGGTGGAGAGAAAGGAAAGGATATACAGGGTGGTGTAAAAAGAACTAGAGTCAAGTGGTTAAGAGATGAATATTGACATTGCATTTAAATTCCTGGAGGTTGTAGCCACCAGGAAAGCAAGAATATGGAAGCGAGTTCCACAGGCGGGAAGTGCAGAAACTTATGTTATTCCTCCTTTTAATAAATTTTTGTTTTAACATGAAAGATATATATTTTATTATTCCACAATTCTACACTATTCTACACTATTGCCGACAATCAACCTTCTGATGAAAACCTTGTGATAATAATTCTGATGATAATTCAACATAAAACTTCTAAGCTGTAGGGAGTTTGGTTAAGTCTGACACAAGGCCGAATCAAGGAAAGATTAACCACATCCCTATGTCTACAAACTAAAAGACTTCAATGCTTATTATCTTGAGTGAAACACTGTCAGCCATGATTAATTTTCTTATTATTTCTTTTACCTTAATTTCACTTGCTTTTTATTACATTAGCACTAATATTATCTTAAATTTTATAATTAAATAAGACTAGCAGTATAGCCCGGCGTTGCTCGGGTGTAATGAAAGCTTTAAAACTAATCCATGGTCCCGGAGCTCAGACTCAGCCTAAAGAATATTTGTCTGAAGTTTGGTGAGAATCAGATAAAAATTGTGAATTTGTATAAAGGACATACAGACAGATAAACAGACACACACACAAACATCTTGCCTTTTATTATATATATATTATTGATTTTCTGCACTATTGTAAGAACTGTAACTTTGAAACTTCTGAATATCATTTCTTATGTCTTTGTCTATGAGTGTATCAAATTTGATTAAAATCGGACCACTCCTTCTATAACCCGATTTTTTCAATTATCAATATTTATCGGGGGTACCTCGACACAAAACCTAGCTAAGAACACTTGCAGACGCTTATAGTACAACTGTGTACATTTTCAAGAAAATCGGTTCAGCCATCTCGGAGTCTATAGGTAACACACACACACACACACACACACAGACAAAGTTCCATTTATAAATAAGTTTCGATACTGTTAACCAGGATTCATTTTATCATTAAGGTTATCCAAGAATGGTGAGTTCAATTCTCAGTCTGTCCTGCTCTTTCCCCAATTGGGTAAGTTTTGAGTTTGAGTTTTGTTTAATGGCATACAAACCTCTGTGGGTTATTTTATGCCAAAAAGGTAGGATTTTAAGGTATATATATGTATTTTTTTAATTTCGGTTATAGTGAAAAATTTGATTTAGTCAGATTTTTAACAAAATTTTTTTGTTTTTATTCTTTTTTTATTTTATAAAACTGAAAATGTATTCTAGTTTTGTATTCAAAAATGTTTTTGCTGAGAATTTTTTCTTTCAAAAATGTGTTGTGGTAATAATTTTTTTTTCAAAAATGTATATTTTTCTATAAAAGTATTTTTATACTTTTATAGTGTTTTGACCCTAGTTTTGGGGTTAGCTATTTGCCCGTAGCTGGAACCCTAACAGGTGCTACCACTGTAGGTCAGGGTGGACCTGGGAACAACAGCAATTAAGAGGGGATTCCATGCTCCTCACAAACTTCCAATCAGAAGCCTTGCTTCCGGATGTAGTTTACCATCATGCCCAGGACCCAATTGGGCAAGTAAAAAAGAAAATATACATTCATCTATTTTCCAGTAAAGTTAATGAACATTATTTACACTATTCAGACTCTATTCCTCATCTTTATTTTCATGTTTGCTTCTTCAAGTGCTAGGAAATTAAAACCAAACCCTTTCTTTTTCAATCTCATTGCCACTTCCAGATACAATGTAGTCATTTAACTCAACTCTCTAAGTTATTTGCACAACCAGGTATTGAACTTACAACTCTTTGGGTCAAGTCACTGGAGCTAACCAACACTAATATACACTGGGCCATGTGTCCCTAAGGATATCAAATAGTGCAAATTACTGTAAATGCTACCTCATCTTAGAAGTATAGACAAATACCAAAATAAATGAAGTTATTTTCTTAAAGTTAAAAAAAGCTAAATGAAATGGTTTCAACTTATAAATTATAAATAATAAAAATAAAATGAAATGGTTTCAAATTATAAATAATAAAAATAAAATTAAATGGTTTCAAATTATAAATAGTAAAAATAAAATTAAATGGTTTCAAATTATAAATAGTAAAAATAAAATTAAATGGTTTCAAATTATAAATAGTAAAAATAAAATTAAATGGTTTCAAATTATAAATAGTAAAAATAAAATTAAATGGTTTCAAATTATAAATTATAAATTATAAACGATAAGAAAGCTTAAATTATAAGTAATAAAAAGGCTTAATAAAATGTTTTCAACTTATAAATTCCGTATCTCCACAGAACTTTGGAGCTCATGGTTCTATTATTTATTCAGCTTAATAAAATGGTTGCAACTCCAAATTTCATTTTTAATATGACTGTTTTAAAAAAAAATTACAGTTTCCCTAAATTTATAAAAATAAATTCTCTTATACTTAAAAACATGTCTTGAGTCAAAATGAAAAAAAACTACTAAGGAAATATTTATTATGGTTTTAGTGTGCAGACTTTCTTTGATGGAAAATATGATAATTTGTTTCCATAGATACAGCTTGTTGTCTCTGTCTTTGGGACTTTCATTTCACAAGCTGCACCCATACAAACAAATGGATTAACAGTTCATTGTTTGTACAATTTACTTTTTTTAAAAGAGAGCTTAGTAGAGCAATATTTATCTTAATATTTTTATTATAAGCATTTGTAATAAAAACATTATTTACTGCCACACAAGAGATATCATGTTACAGTACCACTTGCTAGTATCTTATTTATTAAATATTTTACTGTTAGAAAAAGATATATGTAGAAATTTTAAAATTTAAAAACATTTGTTAATATATCCAGTGCATTAAAGGGGTATTTATTTATTAATAATCAATTGGAGTAGATAGACTAAACTATCGCCCGGTTCACACTCCACCCTCATCTATTGAACAGGTGAAGAAGCTCATCCCTTGTTTCCTGTTTAGGATGTGGTTTCTGGTCTTCTCTTTTCTAATCTTACTTTTTTTTCTTTTTTCAATTGGAGTAGATAGACTAAACTATTACCCGGTTCACACTCCACCCACGTCTACTGAACAGGTAAGGAGGCTCATCCTCTGTTCCCTGTTTAGGATGTGGCTTCCGGTTCTCTCTTTTCCAATCTCTTCACTCTTATGTAGCCCCCTGCACATCAGTGGCGTTACCGCCTTGCTCAGGATGATATGATTAAAAAAAAAAAATTCTTAAAGGAGTGCAATAGATATATTAAAAACAAAAATTTATTGAAATATAATGCAAGCCAAACTAAATAGACAATATAACAGATTATGGTAACAAATGTGTTGTTTTTAAGTTTCTGTACATATCATTTTCTAACAGTAAAATATTTCATTGCCTGATGAGGTACAAACACGTAGTACCAGACCATGATAGCATTTGTGTTGCAGTAAACAATATTTTTTATTATAAATCCTTATGATATATATATATATATATTTAATCATTTCACCCCGAGCAAGGCGGAAACGCCACTGATGTGCAGGGGGTTACATAAATGTAAAAAGATTAATTAGAAAAGAGTGAGGAGTACAAACTAGTTAGAAAGGAACAATAGAAAGCAGGTGCGATGACAGATACATAGGTGGAGAGAAAGAGGTTATACAGGGGTGGGGAGAAAGCTAGAGTCCAGTGGTTAGTAGATGAGTATTAACTTTGCATTTAAATTTCTGGAGGTTGTAGCCGTCAAGAAAACAAGAATACGGGAGCGAGATCCACAGGCGGGAAGTGCGAGAGAAGAAGCTGCAGGAGTAGAATTGTCGTCTGCATTTGGCTAACCTGACTGTGAATGGGTGGGACCCAGTTGCCAGTCTGGTTGCACGAGTAAACACCTGTTGAGGAGGCATCAGTGACTTAAGCTCGTCCGAGCAGAAGCCATGAAAGTATTTACAGAAGAGACAAAGGGAGGCCACATTTCGACGATGGGGAAGTGGCTGCAGTCGAGTCGCCAGATCAGTACCTATCACATTACAGACTCTCCTTTGGAGCTTGTCAAGAACACTGAGGAGAACGGCAGGGGCATCTGACCATAAATGGCAGCAGTACTCCATGCACGGACGGATGGTTGACTTGTATATATGCAGGATGGATTCAGGTGGAAAAAACATCCTGGATCGACATAGTGAAAGTTTTGTAATTTGCTTGAAGCATTGCGTAAAATAGTTGTATGTGTTATGTCTTGAAGGCTGTTACAATGCGTTGAATGAAATAAAGGAAGGTCGGGAGGTGTTTGTATGACCTGTTTATTATTATATGATATTTCGAGACTATAATCTCATCGTCAGAATGGCAGAGAAAACTTCAAACTGTCCGTGCTTTTAGTTGTCCATATACGCACATTAGACATATAGTTCTGTTAACATTTCGGTCTCTCATGTGGTGTGATGTCATAGAACTGCATGAGAGTCCGAAATAATTTTGGGGGACATTAATCTTAATATTTGAATTTGATTAAATTGAGATCAGTATTATTAATTGACTATTAGATTCACTCTATTTTTATTACGAATTTTAAATTCTAAGTTTAACAAATTATTAGAATTAGAAAGTTATTATATATTAAACGAGGAAAAGACATAAACGCACACATATAAACCTACAAACATCCACGCATGGACAAATAGATGAGTATATATACACTGGCAAACAGACACATATACTGATTAATATACGCACGCATATATACATGCACCAATTTCAAAATCTTGTTTTTATCGACTTGTCAACAAGAGGATACCTTGTAAAGAAATAGCTAATAATCCTTTCAAATATTTTGCCGTTATTTCTGATGGCTGGGATACACTCGTCTAAATATATTCTTAAAACTTAAAAAAAAATCAGGACTAGAAAGACATATGCATAAGGCTTCCTTCTGATATTAAGTATCACAGAAATTTTAACTGAGGAAAGATGGCTTGGAAAATTTAACACTCACAGAACATACCAAAGGCAAGACATAGGGAAATAGTGAGTAAACCACCTCATTAGTTTGTTATTAGATGGCAAAGAGAGGAAAAGACGTATGCTAAAGAAAATTTATTTAGAATTATAAACGACAGGAAGTTGTGAAGAGCCATCATTACTGACGTCTTCTATGGAAAAGATACATAAATAAAGAAAAAGAACTATATTCTTACGTGGAATATTCTTTTGTGTTTTATTCTGGAATAAAGTACGTTACAAGATAAAACATTTGAACTGATTTGTCATGGCGTCTATATAGTTTGTGTGTCTGGCGAGAAAGCATCAAGACCAGGTGAAACTAATTAAAACTAACAGATGAAAGATAAACGGACTCCTATATTCTTAACCCTCTAGAGCCATTCGTATCATATTTGATACAGTATGAAAACAAGCCTTGAAAGAAATATTTTCCTGAAAAATTTTTTAAGAGAAATATTTTATAAATTTCAAATGAAAGCAGTACTGACTGCTCAGTCAATGAATACCAAATGTTTCCTTATAGGGAAATACCAAATGTTTCCTTATAGGGAAATACTGTATCAAATATGATACGAATGGCCCTAGAGGGTTAAGTCGTGTAAAAGTTCGAGATAAAGCA
This sequence comes from Ascarosepion bandense, assembly GCA_037127315.1. Lineage (NCBI taxonomy): Eukaryota > Metazoa > Mollusca > Cephalopoda > Sepiida > Sepiidae > Ascarosepion > Ascarosepion bandense. The sequence goes on from JBBBDQ010001969.1 coordinate 1,602,816, forward strand.
TTTTGACTGTTCTTAGCTCAATCTTGACAAGCGGGCTTTTTTTTACCATTGTGTGAGACTTTGTTTAGACAAATTGCCTCATATCTGTATTTTACCCCCGCCGTTTCGATCGTGAATCTTCCGGTTTTCCTCAGAGATCTGTTAAGCTAAAGAGTATAAGATAGAAACTTTTCAGAAAAAGAAACCATTCTTGTCATGGAAAAATAAAGACAAATGTAGTAATCAGAATGAGAATCAAAAGTAGTGCCGTACGTGATACACGTTTGGGCGATCATGTCTCGAAAGAGACATTACCGACTGGGCAGAATACTTTCCCGTCGTAGATTACTATTACTTTCTGCGGTAGACTGGTTGTTAACCAAAACTATAGAACCCAATCTGTCCTGTTATTTAATCTATAGCTGGAAGAGACGGATTAATACCTTTCTCAAGGGTATTTGCGCATAAGTGAAGGCAACTAATTTAACTGGAATTCGAACTCGGCTCTCCGATTTCTCGTTCCAACCTGATATATCGCACATCATTAGTTTAAGAATAAATTATTGAAAAACATGTCTCTGCGCAGCTGAATCAAGTAGATTCTGTTTGAAAAGAATAAATCAAAAGGTATTCCAGCCAATAAACTCTTCATTCATTCATTAAATAGTAACCAAAATTCCCCTCCATCTCAAAATTGTGGTTCAAGGTGCCATTCACGGCAAAAGAGTGCAATGACTTGCTGGTTCCTTTTACCCCGTTCATCCTCTCCGAGAGGGATTTGCTTTTGAAGTGATCTTCTAGCCTTTACATTTGTCTGGTTTGAATTCAGTGTTTCCTTCTCCTAGACTGGTTGCCATCTAATTCAAACTGTCCTGCTATTTTACCCATAGCTGGAGGAAAGAGATCGGCCTTTCTCAAGGGTATTAGCACGTAAGTGAATGTAATGAATTTGACTGGAATTCGAAATTGGCTCACCAATTCCTCAGTCCGAGACATTAACCATTACTCCGCCGTGCCTCCCAATAAAATCACTTCCCGCTAAAACCAAAAGCCCTTTTCTACGATCTTCAAACTTTTAAAAAGAGGTGATTTTTTTCTCAAACAAGTGAACATTTTCATCTGCTGACAGACTCATGTCATTAGTATCTCGCCAACTTTCAATTCCAATTCTACTACTTTTTAAACTGACTCAGTCATACTAATTTTATTATTTTAGTCAACTCGCGGATGTGCGTTGTGGTGCCTTGGATATCTGCTCGGAACGAGAAATCGGGGAACCGAGTTCGAATTCCCAGCTGAATTCATTGCATTCACTTACGCGCAAATACCCTTGGGAAAGGTATTAATCCGCCTATTCCTTCCAGTTATGGGTTAAATAACAAGACAGATTGGGTTCTATAGCCTTGGTCGGCAACCAGCCTACCGCAGAAAACAATGGCAACCTACTACGGGATAATCTTCTGCCCAGTCATTCATGTCTCTGTCTAGACATGATCGCCCAAGCGTGTATCACGTATGGCACTCAACTGATTGAATGTGTGTTGTGGTGCAGTGGATATCGCCTCGAAACGAGAAATCGGAGAGCTGAGTTCGAATTCCAGTTGAATTCTTTGCATTCTCTTATGTGCGAATAACTTTGGGAAATGTATTAATCCCTTGCTTCCTTCTTCAGCTATGGATTAAATAGCAAGGTAAATTGGTTCTATATCACTGACCAGTCTACCGCAGAAAGTAATCGCAAGATACTGCAGGAAAATCTTCTGCCCCATCAGTCGTGTCCTTTTCGAGACATGGTCGCCCATGCGTGTATCAACTAACTGATATTATGATCAAAACGTTATGTTACAGCGACTTTTAAATCTTTTCATATTTATTAGATTTTATTACAGAAATTTTAGCATATTATTTTCATTCGAACTTCACATGTTATAATGCATTTATTGAAAAACGTTTTATATACACGAATAGAACTGATGTTCTATGATGTATCAATAGCGTCTTTCTTTCACTGATGGTCGAGACAAACACCATTCGCCTTGTATGTCAGATAGCAGCAACAGTTTAACAGTGATAGTGTCTTTCTTTCACTGATGGTCGAGACTAGCACCATTTGCTTTGTATGTCAGATAGCAGCAACAGTTTAACAGTGATAGTGTCTTTCTTTCCCTGATGGTCGAGACTAGCACCATTCGTCTTGTATGTCAGATAGCAGCAACAGTTTAACAGTGATAGTGTCTTTCTTTCCCTGTCTATATCTGCAAGCAACCTTCCGCTAATATAGTTGATCTTCGACCACGCTGAGAATTCCACCAATTGTACAAGAAAATTAATTCGAACCAAATCATATGAGTGACTTCCAAATGGAACGTTTAGTTATTTTTTTCTTTCTGTTGCTTGCATAACAGATTTTGTCTTTGCCTACTGGTTGATCTTCGTCAACAAATCGCCTAAAGAGCTGTCCATATAAGACAGGCTTCTAAGAATATGGAATACGAGCAGGCCGGTGCATTCCCCTCCCACGAATCTCTAATATGCCCCCCACTCTGCTACATCTCATAATGTAGTATTCATGTAAAATACAAATTTTATTTTAGCCTAATTATGTACAATAATGGATCATGTGCAATATAGGTGAACAATTCAACTAGAAAAAATGAAAATAAATACAATGTATCTAAATACAAATTAGAAATATAATCGATCATTCCGATTTGTATGAATCAGCAATATTTTTTGTGGCAACTTTTAACTTGAGATTTTTCTTGTTAAAAAATTGAATAATTTTAAGGCATCCAACATTATAGATAATAAATAGTGAATTTCATACAGTGTCTTTTCAAGATTTATCATCAGCAAAATTACTTCACGAAAATAAAATAAAAAAACACTGCAGAATGACGTTAAAATCTGTGAAAACCTTTAATTCTTTAATAGTCAGTTGAGCTTAGTTTTATTCGTAACGTATGTAAATTTAGCTAGAAAAAGAATATGCTTTGTCGTGCAATGGATATCGGATCACGAAATCATAGAACCGAGTTCGAATTCTAGTTGAAATCCTCGCATTGACTTACGCATAAATACCATTGGGAAAGATTTTAATCCGTCTCTTCTCCCTCTATCTATTGGTTAAATAGCATATTGGGTTTTATAGCTGTGACTAGCAGGCAGTCTAGTGCAAAAGTAATGGCAACCTATTGCGGGATAATCTTTTGCACAGTCAGTCATATCTCTTTCAAGACATGATCACCCAAAGCGTGTATCACGTATGGCACTTAACTGACTGACTGAATATAGTAGTTGGAAACATAATTAAAACTTCTACTGGGCATAAAGTGGGGGATCGGGTTTCTGTTGTATGAAGTAATAAAATGATTCCACATTAATTATACTTAATATAATAATGTGATATAATCTATCTCTTCTCCCTCCATCTATGAGTTAAATGGTGGGACAGATTGGGTTCTATAGCCTTGGCTGACAACCAGTCTACCGCAGAAAGTAATGGCAATCTTTTGCGGGACAATCTTCTGCCCAGTCAGTCATATCTCTTTCGAGACATGATCGCCCAAGCGTGTATCACGCATGGCACTTAATTGACTGGATGATAAGAATAGCGAGGGTCCCATAGTTAAATCTCTCCAAGATTGTTTTGAATTCAGTGTTTCCTTCTCTTAAGGCTATAGAATCCGGTCTGTCCTGCTATTTTTCTATAAATGGGTGGATTCATACCTTTCCCAAGGGTATTAGCATGTAAATGAAGGTAATGAATTCGACTGGAATTCGAACTCGGTTCTCTGATTCTTCACACTGAATCGATATCCACTGTGGCTCTAACTATAAATTCAACTCAATTTAATAAGAATAAAAACGAAAAATAAAAGTATTTTTTTAAATCATCATTAACTCGTTGACAGCTAAAGAGCAATTACGAAATCTGACCTCAACCATCAACTTTATGACAACCAACTTAAACAATAAAAGTTGTTGAGCTGATTTATAGCATCGACTGAAGTCTTGACATTGTTTTTAAATGAAACTTGTAAACTCGTTGTTGGCACCCACAGATTATTTATTTACGCTTCTCTCCCACTGGAGCGAGATGTGACACAAGGTCGGTTTTTAACGTGGGGAACCCGAGCGCCTACGCTCAGACCACTGGTCAAAGATTACCCAGCCCCGGATTACGCGATAACTGGGTACTAAAATGGTCTTATCTGGTCAAAGCTTGTCATAGCTGGTCAGATCTTGTCATATGCCTCCCAGCGAAAAGGCCGAGAAGCGATTGGCACCGACTGATGAAAATGTATCAGAAAATTCCAACCAGGAGATAACTCGAGGTTGGCAGTCAATGTGTTAAACTGCTCTCATATAAATATTACCAAACAAACAAAGAAACAAATCAGCACTTACAAAAAACAACATCAGAATTACAACAGGTTCCCAAAACGACTTAGTGTTGTTTATAAATTCGCTTGTCTACTTGGAGTAAGTCACTCTAATCATAGTAATAATTTAAAAAAAAATAATTTCATCGGTTACGCAACAACGACACTGCCACACCAACTAACATATCATATAGTAATACAATAATAGATTAAATTGCATATCAACCTACATAACAAAAAAAAAAAAAGAAAAAATCCTGACAAATATCACTAAAATACTAGAGTATTTTCCGGCTTGGAAGACGCATCCTAATATCTTCTTCTATGTGCCCTGTCCCTTCAGGGCGTAGGCGATCATGATTCTCCACGTCTCCCTATCCTTCGTGGCTCTTAGTATGTTTGCTCTTGTTACTCCTGGCAACCCCCGTTCCGTCATTCACCTGATCAGACCCTGCAAATATGTTATCCGCTGCCTTCCTCTGTCTCTCTTTCCTTCTATCTGACCAGCCAGTATCACGTTCTCCAGGCTCTCCTTCCTCATTGCGTGTCCCAGAAACTTCAGTTGTCTCTTCCTGATGCTCACTATTAATTTTCTTTTTGTTGCCATTCTTTCCAACACCTCATCGTTGCTTGCATGCTCAGTCCACGATATCCGCAGCATCCTTCGGTAGAACCACATTTCCACTGCTTCCAGTTTTGTCCTCATTTTCGATGATATAGTCCAGCATTCACTGCCGTATTGAAGAACTGACATCACATAGCAATCCAGCACTCTTTTCTTTGTTTCTGGTGAAATTTTGCTGTCTGTTAGTACTTTACTCAGCTTCTGAAACGCGTCCTTTGCCATGCAAATTAGCTTTCGAATCTCTGTGTCGCACTTTCCATCTCCTGTTAGAACACTTTCTAGGTATTTAAATTTTTGTACTTGCTTGATTCTGGTATTCCCCACCTGTATTTGGCATTTTGGGTTGCACCTTTTGCTGATGACCATGCATTCAGTTTTCTTAAAGTTTTTTTGTAGTCCTTTTTGTCACTCTCCACCGCTACTTTCTGTAGGAGGTAAGAAAGAAATGTCCTTATACCGAAAAATTCACCTTATTTATTGAATGACCCTCGTTGAAGTCCTTATACCGAAAAGTTCACTGTATTTATTGAATGACTATCATAGAAGTCCTTATACCGAAAAATTCACCTTATTTATTGAATGACCCTTGTAGAAGTCCGTATACCGAAAAATTCACCTTATTTATTGAATGACCCTTGTAGAAGTCCGTATACCGAAAAATTCACCATATTTATTGAATGACCTTCGTAGAAGTTCTTATACCAAAAAATTTGGTATTGTTTAGAGAGCTTACTCTGATCAACAGACGCACAATATCGGGGTATTTGTAGTGCTACGGTTTGGTGTCCCTGCATTCATTCCCAGTGGGAGACATTATGATGTTAAGGGTTTGGTAATTTTTTTGTTTCTACTACTGACTGGTATGGAGGATCCGAATTTCTTTGGTTTTTGGTTTCTGCTACTGGCTGATAACAAGGATCCCAATTTCTTTGGTTACTAATTTCTTCTACTGACTGGTGGTAAGGATCCCAATCCCTTTGGTTTCACTTAGAGTTCCTGCTTTGATCAACAGCTGCATAATATCGGTCGATTTGTATTCGCAAGGTCTGGTGTTCTTGCATTTATTTCTGGTGGGCAATTCTGAAACTACATTATGTTTTAGTCTCAGCCACGTGCTGGCTAGATTGTGTTGCCATTGACGACGCATAGTGATAATTATGTCGGCCTTTGTCTTGTTCTCCGCAAAATAAATATCCTTATGACAAATACAAGGAAAAGAAATACGAGAAAAAAATTCAGCTATCGCCCTCATCATTTACTTATCTAATATTCTCGGTATCCTTTCCTACTTCTACAGTGTAGAATCTTCTTTCGACAGTGCAAGGATATCTTTGTACTTAGTAAAACAATTGTATCGTGGAAGGAACAGATACACAGAAAAATGGAGATAAACTACTTTATTAAGAGAGTGGTATAATCAAGATGTATATACAATATTTACAGTCTCTTGCAGTTGTAGGTGTTACTTCCCGAAGTCCGTGACAATGACAACCCCTGTGCTAAGCGCTCATTGTTTTTTATACATCCGGCCGACCAGATTTCGCATGGTACAAGCCACGACAAAACAAAAATTAATTCAAGTTCTTTCATTACGACCAATGAATTTTATGTTCCAATTTATATTCCACTTTACTGAAATGATTCCAGCTTCCTTGGGCTTCTAGACAAGGTACAGCGGAGGGTCTGTAATGTGATCGATACCAACTTAGCAGACCGCCTGCAGTCTTTCTCTCTCACCGGCGCGATGTGGCTTCCCTGTGTCTCTTCTATAAATACTTTCACGGCTTCTGCCCCGATGAACTTAGATCACTGGTGCCCCCTAGGTTCGAATTTGCACGAGATACTAGATTAGCAACTAGATCCCACCCTTTTACAGTGAAGCCGATAAAATGCAACCGCAACAGTTTCTTTCCTCGCACTTCCTGACTGTGGAATTCTCTTCCACATGACTGCTTCCCCGACGGCTACAATCTCCAAGAGTTTAAATGTAAGGTCAATAGACACCTCCTAACAAACTAACTTCCATTCTTTCAAACACTCTTCCCACCCACCCAACTATCTATCACCCCACTTCTGACATTTCCTTTATCTAACCACTCTTCCTATTTACCTCCCCCTATGTAGCCCCAGGCACAATAGTGGCAGTGGAATGCCTTGCTTGGGGTGAAATAATTAAAAAAAAAACTCATATGAATGACCTTGGTGTTTACATCCGGAATAATCTTCCAATGGTAATGATTACTTGGGACCTTCCGAATATGGATTATCGTCTCTGTTGGGTTTCTGTTTTCGAGCAGGGGGGTGGCTCACTTTTGTCTGTCCGTGGACAGATACGCAGCTGAGAAAAATAAAATACTGAGAGGTGCTTGGTCCCGAAGAACAGATGCTTGAGGCTGCACCGCCCCATTGCACTAAAGGAGTGAGTCAATGGTCGCCACAGAGGCTAGGGCAACCGATGGTTGCGGGGACTGGGTGGCATTTTAAGCCCTGGCCTGTGCTTATCTACTCAAGTTCCCCACATTAAACTCGACCTTGTGTCACATCACATCTCAGTGGAGAGACGAGGTAAATAACATCTTTCAATGGCAAAGGAACCCCAAACAACTCTTTCATGTGCTTTCGCCTTTTATTGTTATAGTCTTTTAGCATTCATTTTCTTTTGTTGCTCTCTTTCTTTTCGGGTCTGCAATATATTAGACAACATATTTGACAGTATTGAGATGCTGATAAGTGGATCTTTCGGTATAAGGACTTCTACAAGTGTCATTCAATAAATAAGGTTGGTTTTCAATCCTGAGTAAAAACAATCGGATGTCTAACCGTACTGATAAGCTGTGATACAGCGAAACCGATCTGTCTGCGGATGACTATATATATATATATATATATATATATATATATAAAAGGCAAATGGCACATATTTAAGGCCGATTCTTATTTTTCCTATAAGTAACGAGAAAGAAAGTGTGAGCAGGTATAGCATGTGGCCTACCTAGTTTAACCTCAGTATTTATAGATATAAATATTCGACTGTTTATTGAGACTAATTATTTTTCCTAACCTTTACTAAGCAGTGATAATACTTCCTTATAATACGCTTTTAAGGTAGGCTACATACTGTACCGGTGACAGAATTTCGTAGGTCATATTCAAATTATAGGCCGCATACTATACCAGCACCGAAAATATATGAACGCATGAAGTTGTTTATATAGAATATGTAAACAGTCAGCTTCATAGTATTTCACAACGTAGCACTTTAGATAATAAATCAGCAACTGGTCATGATTTAAAAAGTACTTTGCCATCAGAACAAAAATAATTTATCAAAAAAAAAAAACTTCTGAGACTTTAAAAAATATAAAATCGGCAATACTCAGGGATCAACTTTCCCATTTCCCTTTCTCATACAAACCAGTTTATTTTCGTTCTAAGTCCAGTCATGCGTCGAGGCCTGGGGTAACCTGTGAGTATTTCACATGGATGAAAGAAAATCCTTTGTATGTGAGAGTTCATTCTCAGTATTGTTTGATTAGTGATTGTATTGTTAGTGTTGCTTTTGCTATTACTACAACGTTTCGGACAATTTATTATATAGTCTTCTTCAGTTGTCCATTCAATAAGCAGTGGTAAATAAAAAACAAATCTTGTCAAATATAATGCATATGGATATATGTATAAATAATGTTCAAACAAAAAAATTAAAATATATAATGTTTTACGTATAAAAACTACCACAATACCTAAATAACTGCAATATAATGTGTTTTAGGACCAGACAATTAAGTAGAACAATAATAGTCAATTAATTAATGTTAAAGAAAATTTGTAGTGAACAAAACAAGATCTAGATTTAAAATTCAAATGCTAAGCACTGATTCATTGAATTTGTTAGAAAATAAAAAAGATTCGAATTTACAAACTTTGCTTAGCTCACACGCAAAAGCGAATCCAAAACAAAACTCGTGAAATTTCACAACATGATGCAAAATGCATTTCGGCCAATAGAAGACTAGGAATCATCTAAAAATTAAATTCAAATAATCTTCAATTATCAGAAACAAATTCTTCCACTGACCCTTTTCGCGAGCCGACGCAAAGTTTGTTTGTCGTCCAACGGAAAGGCCAGAATCACATCCGGGAGTGAATTCCCAAATGACTTTTTCGAGCCCCACGAATGAAATAAAAGACGAGCCAAGTCGACTGTCGCCAGAGAGAAGACAGGCGTAATTAACACGTCCCTCGACAAACGTCAAACGATCGTTATTATTATTATTATCTCTATCTTTCTCTCTCACCTCTTTATTCTCACGGTTCAACCGTTTGCCTTTTCTTGGCCCTGATATCCGAAAGGAATCCTTTAAGACTGAGCAAATACGATAACGATAACGCTCAAACATGCATACGCACATACGTTCCTGCCTACGTACACATAAACTCATTCTTGCAAGGACTACTACGAACACTTTAATGACCTTGTATCACCCAAAACACATTAATTTTATTTGAAAAAACCTTAATTCATTTATATGTATATAAATTGTTTGTATTTACCATTTGATTTTCTTGTTTTATACCCCTTTTATAGTGGACTATCTAGTTAACAAGGCCAAATCACACTAATCTATTTCAACATACATATACCTCACTATATCGGATAACCCACTATAAATTATCTCGTGAACAACTCTAGATGTTCGCGTAGTATCACACTTATCTGACCCTCTGACTCTAATGAGTGATATTAAGCGAAACGATATATATATATATATATATATATATATATATATATATATATATATATATATATTGGCATTGGGTGCTGTAGAGTCTCTTAATATTATTAAAAAATGTTTGATGCTGATAGTGGTTCGATTATTTTCTCATATATGTAGAGATTCTTGATAAAACCCAAACAAGAATCTGCAGTATCATCCGTGCTGACCTCACTTCAGTCAATTTTCTACCGTCGTAATGTAGCTTTCCTGTGCCTTTTCTATAAATACTTTCATGGTAATTGTTCTAATGCACTTTCCGCTATGGTACCTAGACTTTATGAATTCAAGCGCACTCCTAGATTGGCGGTAAGGTCTCATGATTTTAGAGTTGAAATGGATAGATATAACCGCAATTTCTAAGCTAATAGTTTCTTCTATCGCACTTTCCGCATGTGTAACTCTCGTCCGGCTTCTTGCTTCCAACTCAATTTCGATCTTCAAAAACGGTCATGTATTTTCCATCTTATCTTCTGCCGTCTTAATTCTTGTTCTTTCACTGTTCTCCCTCCTTAATATTTTTTCTTCTCATATCTCCTAACATTCAGTTACCTCATGCGTTTCCGTAGTTTTATTGCCTTTCAATCAGTCAGTTAATTAACTGCCATACGTGATACACGCTTGGGCGATCATGTCTCGAAAGAGACATGACCGACTTGGAAAGAAGATTATCCCGCAGTAGGTTGACATTACTTTCTGTGGTAGAATGGTTGCCAGCCAAGGCTATAGAACCCAATCTGTTCTGTTATTTAACCCACAACTGGAGAGAAGATACAGATTAAAACCTTTCTCGAGGGTAGTTGCGATTAAGTGAATGCAAGGAATTCACCAGGGTGAAATTATTAAAAAAATATCATTCGATTTTGCAATATAATCCATCCTGAGCTGGAGTCCGGCCTTCAGTTACTTTTTCACCGACGTGATGTGGCTTCCCTCTGTCTTTTCTACAAGTATTATCATGGAAACTGCTCCGACGAGCATTTTTCCTCGACCACGTTTACATACTCGTGCTACTAGACTAGCATCAATGTCCCACCCTTTTAATGAAGAAATAGTTAAAGGTAAGCGCCTCTTCTACTCTAACAGTTTTTTTCTCAAACTTCCTGTTTTTTATAACTCACTTCCATTCGCCTGCTTCACTTATAGCTACAATCTCCAAAAGTTTCAATGCAACGTCAACTGCCGTCTTTTATCTGCTTGGTTCCCATACATCTCTTATCTTTTATTCAACTTTCCAATAGTTACAATCTCCAAAAGTTTAAATACAACGTCAGTTGCCATCTTTTATCTACTTGATTCCCATCCATCTCTTATCTTTTCTTCAACATCCCAATAGCTACAATCTCCAAAAGTTTAAATACAACGTCAGTTGCCATCTTTTATCTACTTGATTCCCATCCATCTCTTATCTTTTCTTCAACATCCCAATAGCTACAATCTCCAAAAGTTTAAATACAACGTCAGTTGCCATCTTTTATCTACTTGATTCCCATCCATCTCTTATCTTTTCTTCGGCATCCCTTGTATTTTTTTTTCTTCTCTCACTCTAACAACCTGCGCATCAGTGGCATTTCTGCCTTGCTTGGGGTGAAATTATTATAAAGAAAAAAAATCTAAATTCATATATCTCCCTCTTTTTTGAGAAGTGTATTGGAAAGCTGATCACATCGTGATTTCATTTGTAAACCCATGTGACATCAACCGATGCAGTGTTGCAAAGTTACAGGTGACAAGGTTTCAAATGTTAGAACCACGCCTATTGTGCAACTAGATATCCCCCAACTAAATTGGAGACACTGTTTCATATCTACACTTTTGCAGATTCTGCAAAAATCCCAAGCATTTCGGGTAGGCGTTGTGATGCAGTGGATATCCGCTTGAAACGAGAAACCGGAGTTCGAATTACAATTGAATTCGTTGCATTCACTTACGCGCAAATATCCTTGAGAAAGGTATTAATGTGTCTCTTCCCTCCAGTTATGGATTAAATAACAGAGCAGATTGGGTTCTATATCCTTAGTTGGCAACTAGTCTACCGCAGAAAGTAATGGCAACTTTCTGCGGAAGACATTTTCTGCCAAGCCATTCATATCTCTTTCGAGACATGATCGCCCAAGCGTGTATCACGTATGACACTTAACTGACTGACTGATCTAAGCATTTCGAAAACTCAATAATGTCTAGCCTACATGTATTTTTGTAGTAAAATTATTTTCGATGTATTGTTGCAGTGAAATTATTTTCAGCGAATTTCTACTATAGAATTATTTTCAACGCATTTTTATAATAAAATATTTTCAGTATATTTACATTCTACATATAGTAGCGGTATTTTTTAACTAACACATTAATTTCTGACCATAGACTAATTTGTTCTCGTCGGCTTTATCTCGTATCCAAGAAGTTAATTTCTTCGTTGCTGATCACTTCCTATTTTTATGATGATATCGATGACTAAATTCTCTGCCAACGTTCAGGTTTAGGACTAGAAGCTTCCAGTTTCATCAAAACATGCTCTTGTCATCGATTCTATATCGGTATTTGGCTTTGCAAGAGTTGGGTGGAAGTGAAAGAAAGTCATATTAGTATAAAGTATCGTTGGTGTGGGTTTATTTAAGGCAGATCTCAACTTGCCATGCAGTGATATAAGTCTTACTTATTAACCCATAATCCATAATTGCTGAGAGAAGAGATGGTTTCATACCTAATCAGAATTTGATACACAAAAAAAAAAAAAAAGAATGTGAAGTGGAGGATCAATTATATATTACCATCAATATACAAATTGATCCCTTACTTTGTGACCATAGTATTTTCTACACATTTATACATCTTCTTCTATATACCCTGTCTTTTCAGGACGTAGGCGATCATGGCTTTCCACATCTCTTTATCCCTGATGGCTCTTAAAACCCTTTTTCCTTTTACACCTCGCAACCTTCGTTCCGTCATTCACCTGATCAGGTCTTTCAAATATATTAACCGCTGCTTTCCCCTGTCTCTTTTTTCCTCTATCTCACCTGTTAGTATCAGGTTCTTCAAGCCCTCTTTCTCTCATTGCATGTCCCAGGAACTTCATCTGTATCTTCCTGATGTTCAGTATTAATTTCCTTTTCGTTTCCATCATTTCCAAGACCTCATCATTGCTCACATGCTCGATCCATGATATTTGCAGCATCCTTCTGTAGAACCACATTTCAGTTGCTTCAAGGTTTTCCTTCATCTTCGATGATATTGTCTAGCATTCACTGCCATATTGAAGAACTGACACCACATAGCAATCCAGTAATCTCTTCTTTGTTTCTAGCAAAATTTTCCTGTGTCTTAATACTTTACTCAACTTCTGGAAAGCTTCCTTCGCTATGCCAATTCGCCTTCGGATATCTGTGTCGCACATTCCCTGTTCTGTTAGAACACTTCCCAGATATTTGAATTTTTGTACCTGCTTGATTTTAGTATCCCCCACCTGTTTTGACATTTTGGGCTGACCTTTTTGCTGATGACCAAGCATTCGGTTTTCTTGCAGTTTATTTGTAGTCCTTTCTTGACACTCTCTTCAACTATCTTCTGTAGAAGTTTTAATGTAAATAACTCTAAAAGGCATGCTTGTGTCTTATTGGTTTGAATTTTACGGTTTATCAACTCTTTGCGAGTTATTTAATGCCTGAAAATATATTTGTACTGTAAGATTATTTTTTAGATAACAATTGTTTATTGATACAAGTCTGACTAATTAACCCATAGCTGTGCTAGAATTGGACTCATGCCTTTCTCAATGGTATTTGTGGTTAAGTGATTATTCCGAATAAAACTGGAATTAGAACTCTGCTCTTCGATTAGCAGTTCCGTGCCATTATCCATTACACCACTCACACATTCAAGCTTACAGCTCCTGGTATTCCTAAGCGGTCTCCCATCTTTGTTTTGGCTTGTCTTGGCGTTGCTTAACTTCAGTGATCGTACAAGAAACGGTGTTTTAACGTGATGTGGCCGTAAGCCTTATAAAGAAGATTGTGTTGATAGCAAAGATTGTCATCGGCTTTATCTCGTATCCAAGAATTTAATTTCTTCTTTGCTGATCACATTACTTAATATGATGGCGTTGATGACTAAATTCACCGCCAACCTGCAGGTTCAGAACTAGAAGCTTCAGTGTCACCAAAACCTGCTCCCGTCATCCATTCCCTATCCCCCGTTTGACTTTTCAAAAATTGGTTGAAGGTGAAACAAAACCATAGAAGAAAATGCCGAGGGCGTTAATTTGTTTTCGGTGGACCTCAACTTGCCGGGAAATGACCCACACACTTGATTTCACGACGTTTCTCTGCGGCACATATGAAATGGGACATGTAGAATCCAGTTATGAAACTGAAAAAAAAAACTGCCGCAGACTCTGTCATAACTTCGAGTGGCGCCTTCTGTGGTTTTGAGAAGGCTTGTTATCACTTAATCCCCAGGATTATTATCGATAATATCAACTCTATTGACACTTTTTTAGAAAGAATTCTGCTCTTAAAATCATTGTGTAATATCTTAACAAAAATATAACAAACAAAATAAAATCGTAATATATAATCATCCTGATCACCCCTACTCAATAAAGAGATATTTTCTAATCAGTAAGACACGGTTGGAATTTCTAAGACACATCATGAAGAAAGTATGCTTGGAGAATCAAACGATATCAGAATATCGGGGTCGTCGGCTTTTTCTCATATTCAAGAATTTTAATTTCTTCATTACTGGTCGCTTCCTCTATGATGATGGTGTTGATGACTAAATTCGCTGCTAACGTGCCGGTTCAGAACGAAAAGCTTCCAGTATCAACAGAGCAATTCCCTATCGCTGTTTAGCTTTACATGATTTGGTTGAAGATGAAAAGAAATCAGATGGCGTTAATTTGTTTAAAGTGGACCTCGGCTTGTCAGGTCTTAACACACATGCTTGTTTCCATGACCTTCATCTGCGGAACATATGGCATCAGTCATAATCCAGTTATGAAACTGCAACGCTTAATCTGTTATAATTTCGATAGACGCCTTTCTTTACAATGAACATCATGCCTAGCCCTCTTCATCCGCCAGTTAAGCTGTTAAGGTCTGTTGTAATTTTCACCTGCTTGTTCCACTGTTGGGTTTTTGGGATCGGTCGCGCTTAGTCGGGGTCATTCTCTTCGATCTGGTCGCTGATGGTGGGTCTACCAGGAGTTTAGAACTCTTGTTGGCATCGTCCTCAGGGTCACTGGACATATTGAAGGCAAGCATAGAAGAAAGCCACGATTAACGCGACTTGTGCGTTGTGGTGCAGTGGATATCGGCTCTGAATGAGAAGCTGAGTTTGAATTCCAGTTGAATTCATTGAAATCAGAGTAGAAGAAAATGCCGATGGCGTTAATTTATTTAACTCGCCAGGAAGTGACCCAAACACTTAATTTCATGAACTTACTCTGCGGAAAATACGGAACGAGACATGTAGAATGAAACAGCAACGGACTGTCACTGACTGATATAATTTCAATTGGCGCATTTTGTAGCATGTCCATCATACGTAGCCCACTTCATCTGTTGCACTCATCATCCGTTTGTTCCACCGTTGGGATCTATGGGGTTAGTCGCGCTGAGTTTTAGTCCCCGTCTTCGACCTTGCCGAGTGTTGCACTAACAGGAGTTCAGAGCTCCTCATGGTATATCTCTCAGAGTCATTGGACCATCTAATTTGTAATACATTTGTAATAAAATCAACCAACCTTGTCTTATGATTGACACAGTTGCATACTTCTTACTAGTGCCAACAGTTGGTGTTCAAGTAGGGGTAAAAAGAACCACGCTTTTTAATGCTTATTTTTACCGCAATAAACTCTTTCTCTCTCCTTGGCGATGACATTAAACAACCTCCTAAACTTCATCTCACATTATTAACGTCAGTAATTATCTACGGGCATTACAAACTTATTGACGAGACATGGAAAATTCTAAAGAACAGCATTTATGAACACAGAGGGGAACTTCTTTAGAATATCCCATTAAATTCCTTAATACAATAAAAGAAATGATTTTAAAAATACCTCCCCAGTTAAAAAATAAATAAATAAAAATAAACAATTTCTTTCAGATAATATTCCTTCGTGATATTTTAACTAATCCACATACAATACTCTTCAGACACAGGTCACTTCGACAGGGTGTAATGGTTACCAATATTTTCTCGATTGATCAGTTAACTCCCCCATGCATTCGGCCTTGTGCCACGTCTAAGTTAAGCTTAGAAAATCTCTATACTCATCAGACATGTTATTATATCACCAATCTTCGTAAAAACCTTAACAAAAATAATGTAAAAGCCAAATGACTTAACCTAATATTACACGATAATCCAGTATTTGTCATGTCTATAATAAAATTAAAATGCAATAATATGCCTAAATTTTAATGCACACTTAAATTAAGCTAATATTCCAAGAATTAAACCTGCATGCTAGCTATGATGTCCAGAGAATGAAAACAAATCAGAATTAAAAAATGTAACGCATAATTCAACATTCAATCTCACAAATATTTCAAGTGGTGATTGTCTAAGCGTACTTAGATGTGGCACAAGGGCGGAAGCAAGGAACACCCAGTGAGGATCGAACTCACTACTCAATTGTAATGGTTCTAGCGAGAAAAGCTTGCTAACCATTAACCACCTCGAGGTGCCCACAAATATTTCAGATGAAATCCAACAGCGAAACATTAAATTTATAAAGATTTTCCAATTTGTTTCTTATTTAATTGTTAATATCTCATTAAATTCCTTAATATAAAAAAAAAAGATTTTAAAAATACCTCCCCAGTAAAAGAAATAAAAAATAAAAATAAACACACGTTCTTACAGATAAAATATCACGAAGGAATATTAATAAATAATCTACATACAATACTTTTCAGACACAGGCCACTTCGACAGGGTGTAATGGTTACCAATATTGATCACTTAACTCCCCCATGCATTCGGCCTTGTGCCACATCTAAGTTAAGCTTAGAAAATCTCTATACTCATCAGAAATATTATTATATCACCAATTTCACTTGTTAGTCTGGTAATAAACTCACAACTCTAAGAGTCAAGTCAGGAACTAACCAACGTCTACATCTACTCGCCTTAAGTGGACATAGACGTTGGTTAGTTCCTGACTTTTATTTTTATAATCATATCGCCCCAATCAAGGCATTTTACTGCCACTGTTTTGCAAGGGGTTACATAGGAGGAAAGTTATGAGAAAGAGTGGCAGGTTATAAGGGATGTCAGGAAAGGGGGTAAGAGAAGGATGACAATACTGATGAGAGTGGAGTGGACGGAGAAAAGAGCATGAGAGAGAGAGGATGCAGGTTAGTGAGATAACAGATGACGACTGACTTTACATTTAAATTCTTGGAGATATTTAAATTCTTGGAGATACTTGACTCTTAGAGTTGTGAGTTCATTACCAGGCTATAGCAGTGATGAACAAGTAACTTGCAGGGTTAGAGGGAGATAACTCATGACTTCCAATCGAGGCTTTATGCAAGGAATGAGGATTAGTTTTCATGGACTTACTTAGGTTAGTTTATCCTTGGATGTTTTATTTGACTCCCATATTAGAAATCGATATCCTGATATCCTATCAAAATCAGGTTTTCAGCCCTTTTATTTTGGTTTTTGCTTCGGGATTTGCTTTAAGTAGGTATAATTGTAGTTCTTAGTCTCAGTCATGATACCATTTACTCAGAGGACTTATTTAGCCTTCAAAATTCAGTTTGCGACGGAAAACTTATTTGACATCGATACCGAAAATCAAAATCTGACTTACATCCATTCATCTTAGTAAGTTCTACGGCTTCAAGATTAGCCTTTCAACAACCTACGCTGTTCGTGCCAACGTCCATAGAGTCTGAGCTCCAGGACCATGGATTAGTTTTAAAGCTTTCATTACACCCGAGCAACGCCGGGCTATACTGCTAGTATATATATATATATATATATATATATATATATATAGTCATCCGCAAACAGATCTGTTTCGCTGTATCATAGCTCATCAGTACGGTTAGACAGCCGATTGCTTTTTACCCAGGATTGAAACCCGACCAAATTGGCATCAGTCGGCGATTCTACCTCTGAGCTACGGGCTCTCGGTAGAAGGAAGCAGACTTTTTAGCGTGGACATTATCATTATGCACGCTCAATAGCTGAGAGCGTTCTAATTCATTGCTGAATGAACGATGCGTAAACGCCAGAATAGCTACTGTTTTTCAAAGCCTACCATTCTTCCAGAGTGCTCAATCAGGGTATGAGAGCATAAATAGTCATATATATATATATATATATATATATATATATATTATCTTTTGTTTTACGCAGGACTTTGAGTTTCATGCATTTCAACACTCTAAAGTACCCGAAGCTTGCTGAAATCCATGAAACTCACTCACACACACACACACACACACACACACACACATATAGTCACAAATTCACTAAAATGACCATACATAATGAAAACGAATGCTCCAAACCTAATAAAAGTTTTCTGATCAAAATATCGAAGGTATTCTGTTTAGTTTATTTAATTTCTAGAAAACTCCTTTCAAAAATATTTTAGCACAATATTCGTTTTATTTTATATCCATAAATGATTTTCTATTAATATATAACCCAAAAAATAATTTTAACCGATTTTGTTAACAAACTTAATAACATCAGTCAGTCAGTTAAGTACCATACGCGATACACGCTTGGGCGATCATGTCTCGAAAGAGACATGACTGAATGGCAGAAGATTATCCCGCAGTAGGTTGCCATTGCTTTCTGCGGTAGACTGGTAGCCGACCAAGTCTATAGAACCCAATCTCTCCTATTATTTAACCCATAACTAGAAGGAAAGTGCCATACGTGATACACGCTTGGGCGATCATGTCTCTCTCTCGAGACATGACTGTCTGGGCAGAAGATTATCCCGCAGGAGGTTGCCATTGCTTTCTGCGGTAGACTGGTTGCTAACTAAAGTTATAGAACCTAATCTGTCCTCTTATTTAACCCATAACTGGAGGGAAGATACGAATTAATACCTTTCTCAATGGTAATTTTGCTCGTAAGTGAATGCAAGGAATTCAAATGGAATTCGAACTCAACTCTCCGAGTTTTCTTTCCGGGCCGATATCCACTGCACTACAACGCACATCAGGCTCAGAATAAACTTTACCTTTCTTTCTAGATATCATGCTGCATAGAAATAATAACGGACTTCTAGTGAGATTTACAGAAAATCTAGCAACAAGAATAACCTGGTCAATTTTTATTCAAACTACTGTGCGTTGTGGTGCAGTGGATATCGGCTCGGAACGAGAAATCGGGGAGCCGAGTTCGAATTCCAGTGGAATTCATTGCATTCACTTACGCGCAAATACCCTTGGGAAAGGTATTAATCCGTTTCTTCCTTCCAGTTATGGGTTAAATACCAGGACAGATTGGGTTCTATAGCCTTGACTGGCAACCAGTCTACCGCAGAAAGCAATGGCAACCTACTGAGGGATAATCTTCTGCCCAGTCAGTCATTGCTCTTTCGAGACAGGATCGCCCAAGCGTGTTTCACGTATGGCGCTTAAATGACTGACTGTCTAAAAAGATAAAATCTATATCCTTATTATTTCATCTATACTGCTAATAGTAAGCAGATAAAATATACAAACACTAAAAGATAACATTAAAACTGTTGTGGGATTTCTTTTTGTATATAATAATGGACTCGCCTGAGTGTGCATATAATCCTGCCTATAGAGAGAACAGCAGAGGTTAGTTGGGGTTGGATCTGAAATCACAGTTGTAGTTGCAGTTGCTCTGAGCTCCACTCAGCTAGAATCAGTTACCCGGACCTACTATTTCACTTCAAGATTGTATATATTTATTTCTACTAATAGTATTCTTAAATTGACTAACCCGCGATCCAGTTTGTATATTACGTTCAATATAACCTATTTTTCTATCTCCATATCTATTTTTGTTATTTATTATTTTGTGCGGTTCCTCAATCGGAATCCACAACAAAAAAAATGGAAATAAACTAGATAAAAACAGATACATAATAAAACCAACTAACGCCATATCACCCATTATCTAAAACAAGTTATCAAATCTAAGCGACATCAAAATAATTACAACCACACCCTAAAAACTAATATGGATATGATCAGAACCAAAAATACCAATATTAATTCGGAATATAATGGGGAAACTTACAGACATTAAAAAAAGCGTATCTATGAACACAAAAATGATCTTATAGCAGGTATCTCTTATCTTATTTATTTTCTTTTTCTAGTAATAGTATACCGTGCAGGTGAACGGAATTTGGCCTTGTGGGAAGATAGCCCACTATAATTCATAAAATGATTATAAATCAAGAAAGGCAATTTTGACTATAAAATAACATTTATATCTATACAATTCAATTAATGTTTTACAAATAAAGTAATACTTGAAATAAAAATCCAACGGAGCTTAGAGATTTCATAACAAATAATGATGAGCTGAAAGAGATAAAGGCTTAGGAATGTTGAAGCGTCTTGTAGCTAAAGAATGTTCATTTAGGAGTTGCCGCTTCTCGGGTCAATAAGTACTTTTGTAGAATGTCTTTGAAAAGGTCGATAAGTACTTTTGAGACAGGGAAGGAGGAAAGAAAGAGGTCAGCATAGGAGCCACTCGACTTAAGTCAAGGGAGAAACTAATCAGCTCGTCCGTCTCCTCCGGTCTGTCTAACAATGCTTTGTCTCCGCTTTTTATATCTGCTTTTTGGATCAAAACGCAGGTCGTTTCGAATTTCATCCTTGTATTTGATTCTGGGCTTCCCATTGGCTGGTAAATAAAATTCGCGAAATGGTAATTTGATATTTGATTAATTTTTATTTTTCAACCGGAACATCTGCGCGAATTCACTTGCACGGAGGTGATTTTTATTCATTCGCTTTCTGGTCGGCATAGAGTCAACATCCGGTTCAGCTCGCTTTTGCTCGGTCGGTATCACCACAATCTAATACACAACAATTTATCAAAAGCTTTTGTTTTACATAGAAATAAATTGAACTATAACTTTGATCTAAAAATGTCACACTTATTAAAAGAGAATATACCTTAGCAAGGAAAATTCTCGAGAGTGGCACTATTGAACCTTATCATAATATAAATCTGCGGATTTTGTTTTTTTCAAATATCTCAAATTAATTTCAAGTTAATACTTTCCCTAACCAACATACAAGAGTATAAAATGTGTTAAAAAAATTGAAAGAAAACAGTTAATTTCATAGCCTCATGTTATTTAAAATATTTAACAAAATAATCTCAAACCAAGAAAATTTGTATACTAAAGAAAATTAAAATTTCCAAAACATCATTTATTCACTTTCGTTTATTAGATATTGAATTGTGTCACTTGGCGTCCTCCATAGCTTGCCTGATATTTCAGGCGGCCTGATGAATATTTATGAATGTTCTTATATTTAACAATTTCGAAAAATCAATATTTTTGCTTGTGCATATAAATACTTGTCACAAAATAAAATCTTTGCATTGGCCTTGATAAAGTCCCTCAGAGGATGGAACGCGTCGGCTAAGATAAGTTTTCATTTTGTCTTTATTCATAGTCATGAGGCAAATAAACTCTAAACACACATATACGCACAGAACAGGATCTCATATGCTGATTTCAAAGCCGGGAAACTCTTTTTTTTTCCTTTTTTTTTTTTTTTTTGAAGATTGGCGCAAGACAATATTATTATCTTTATTTCGTCTATATATATATATATATATATATATATATATATATATATATATATATATATTAGGTTAACACATTAACTGCGAATGACGGAAATGTCCGTCGCATATAATTTCTGAAATAATTATTCGATATGTGCTTCAGTGCATATGTGTACAAGAGTGTGCCTACGCTTGTATGTATGTAAAAAAAAAAATGGATATTTTAATGCATATACACAAACGTTAAAGTAAAGTCTAAAGGCCCGTGTAGAATTCTGACTCCTCCCATCAGCTGTGCGTCATTGACCTCTGGTGAACCTAACCTTTCGAAAGCACAAAATTATATCCACACCCAAACAAGCAAATGTTAACAAGTAAATTCATTAATATTCCGCAAGTATGGATTTTTTTAAATGCCGTGTCCCTTCACATAGACAATCCACAGGTTTCTTTCTTTTATTATTTACTAGCAGTATACCCGGCGTTGCCCGGGTGTAATGAAAGCTTTAAAACTAATCCAAGATCCTGGAATTCAGACTCTTTGGACGTTAGCACGAAAAACTAAAAAGCAATAGTTGTTTCCAGTTAAAGCAAAACCGTAGACTGAAAGAAAAATAAATGGATGTAAGTCAAATTTTGATTTCCTGGTATCGATATCAAATAAGTTTTTTAGTCGTAAAATGAATTTTAAAGGCTAAATAAGTCCTCTGAGTAAATGGTATCATGGCTGAGACTAAGAACTACAATTATACCTACTTAGAGCCAAATCCGAAGCAAAAACTAAAATAAAAGGGCTGAAAAAAATACAGACATACAGGCAGATAAACACACACACAAACATCTTGCCTTTTATATATATATATATATTATCAATTTTCTGCATTATTGTAAGAAATGCAACCTTAAAACTTCTGAATATCGTTTCTTATATCTTTGTCTATGAGTGCATCAAATTTGATTAAAATCGGACCACTCCTTCTATAACCCGATTTTTTTCGATTATCGATTTTCGGGGGTACCTCTACACAAAACCTAGCTAAGAACACTCGCAGACGTTTATAGTACAACTGTAAATTTTCAGGAAAATCGGTTCAGCTGTTTCGGAGTCTATAGGTAACGAACACACACACACAGAGACTCTCACACACACAGACACACACACACAGACAAAGTTCCATTTATAAATATGTTTAGATGAATTGCCATGACATTTTGGAAAAGATAGAGGCGTAGTCGCCCGTAGATTATTTCACGTCTTTTAATTTAGCCTTTATATTAGAGTGGTTGGTACCAACATCTAGAGGGCATAGTTTAGCATGCTATTAAACACTTTAGGCTGGAGTAGTATGGGTAGTATGGGCTATATGTTATATTATCGATTATGACTCTTTGAAAATATCTTCATATTTCGAGTGAGGAATAATAAAATGATAAATATAGAGAGAAAAGCGCCCGTCCAGAAAACATCCTTTTTTAAAAAAATAACCATTTCACCCCAAGCAAGGCAAAAATGTCACTGGTGCATACGGAGTAACTGTGAGAGAAAAAATGGTACAGGGGATGTCGAAAAAATTTAAAAAAAAAACAGAGAGATGGATGGGAGTCAAGTAGATAAAAGACGGCAATTGACGTTGTATTCAGTCTTTTGGAGATTGTAGCTATCAGGGAAGCAAGCGAATGAAAGTGAGTTCCACAAACGGGAAGTGTGAAAAAAGAAACTGTTAAAGTAGAAGATGCGGTAAAAGGGTGAGACCTTGAGTTCAACCTAGTAGCAAAAGTAAATACACGTAGTCGAGGTACCAGGGAAAAAACTCAGGGTAAGATTGAGTTTGAAAGGACAAAGAATCAGTAAACAAAGTTCTTCTTCTATGTACCCTATCTTGTTACGACGTAGGTGATCATTGCTCACCACAATTTCCAGTTCTTTGTAGCTATAAATAAAGTGTTTGTTTTTTGTTTTTGTTTTTTTGGTTTTGTTTTTAGCTGTGTTTCCTAATGCCTATTCTGTCTATAAGATTGTTTGGTAGATTATGGGCTGCTTTCCTGTGTTTCCCTTGTCTTCAATATTTCTTGAGAGTGTTATATTCTCCAAGCCCTCCATCTTCATTATGTATCCAAAAACATTCAAATTCCTCTTTCTGATGTGAAGTAAAAGTGTACTTTGTGTTTCCATTTTCTATTAAACGAATTGACATGCGGTGTATTTTTTTTTTTTTTTTACAGCACCAGTTCCGAAAGCGTTTTATCGGACCTCGTCTCCCTTATATATATATATATATATAAGAAAAAAACAGGATCTCAAATGTTGAGTATAATATTCTTCTTGTTTCTATCTTCTCTAATGCTTTGTTGCTCACATGTTCGGCCCATGGCATCCTCGCCATCCTTCTGTAGAGCTATATTTCTGTTGCATCAAGTCTCTTCTGTGAGAAGATTGTCAAGCGTTGGCTGCCATATAGAAGTACCGATGTTGCATAACAGTTTAGTATTCTTTTCTTTTTGTTCTGTCGAACTTTCCTTGTTTCTTAGTAATTTACTTGGCTGTTGGGAGAGATTTTTCGCCATACCAATGAGCCTTCAGATTTCGGTGTTGTATTTTTCCGTCCTCTACTTCAAATCGGATTTAGCAACATGGGCTGCTTCTTTTAATAACATCTTTGATTACGTCTGATAATTATGAGACCAAACTTTCCAGAAACGAACGAGAAAACAAACAAGTTACAAAGCACACAGAATTAAAACCACAAAATTAAAACCTATTTTATAAAATTATGGTATCCTTCCGTCTGAGTTTCTGGTATAAAGAGTTCGGTCAACTAACAAGAATTTCGAACTGAACACATTATTCTACCTATTTCATTTTAAATAAATTTTTAAAAAAAGAATGGAATTTAATATTATGTCACGTCGAATGAGTAAGTGAATGAGTTTTGTTTGACGGCATATCAACCTCCGTGGGTTATTTAATAACAAAAAGGTTGGGTTCTTAAGTTTGTTTGTTTTTTAATGTTCGTTATAGTGAGAAGGTTGATTTAGTCAGATTTTGATGAAAAAGTTTTGTTTTTGTTTCATCTAGTTTTGTATTCAAAAATGTAATGCTGGTAATAATTTTATTCTTCAAAATGTATCATGGTAATAATTTTCTTCTTGAAAAATGTATCATGGTAATAATTTTCTTCTTCAAAAATGTATCATGGTAATAATTTTTTTCTTTCAAAAATGTATATTTTTCGATAAAAGTCTATTTTTATGTATATACATTTCTATAACAGTCTATTTTTATACTTTCATAGTGTTTTAACCCAGGTTTGGGATTTAACTATTTTCCCATAGCTGGGACCCTAACAAGAGCTACCACTCCGGATCAGGGTGGACCTGGGAACAACAGCAATTAAGAGGTGGTTCCATGCTCCTCACAACCTCCTAATCAATAGGCCTTGCTGCCGGATGCAGTTTACAGTCATACCCAGGACCAATGTCACGTCGAGTTCACCCAGATAATGCAGGATCTATAGAAGAATAATTCACCTATTTACATTTGCAACGTTATTGGCATTGTTATATCGATGCTATATATCATTTATATATTTATTATTCACGGAGGATCGCAATAACTGAAAGAAAAAGAATGACAAACATGCTTTGTTCTCAGTGAGAGTTTTATTCTAAGACAAAATGATCTATACGCTCATTTACGTGTTTCACACAGAGCAAATATAATATGTATGCAACAACAAGCAGAGAGAAGGGACAAAACGGAAAGATAATCTTACCTTTAATGATTCTCAACAGGAACTGGAATTGCTGGAGATACTTCTGAAGAAGAAGCCATATTTAAGATTCCAAATTCGAGCGAGCCGGATTCATCTGCCACGTCTTTATCCCCAAATGAAAAAAGGCGAATCCTGCGTTTTCCCAACATGAGAAATACGTGCCAGAGATATTTTCTATATCTGGTGAAGATAACAGTTTATAGAAAAACGGCGCCATAGGCTGGTAAGATGGCGGAGACTGATTTCACTTTAGGTAAAAAACGTCTGCTCTCTTTGACTCATGGGAGATGACCGATAGAGCACGTTGGTCACAATATGAACTGACATAATCCACGCAACTTTATCTACACCAGATAATTGCATTTGTATGTACATAGATGTATATTTTTCTATATTTCCACGATGAGGTATTGTAATTGTTTACATTGTTCAGACTGTTGTCTTCGTCTTTATTGCCCTACTAGCAGTATAGCCCGGCGCTGCTTGGGTGTAATGAAAGCTTTTATATATATATTATCGATTTTCTGCACGATTGTAAGAACTGCAACCTTGAAACTTCTGAATATCATTTCTTATGTCTTTGTCTATGAGTGTATCAAATTTGATTAAAATCGGACCAATCCTTCTATAACCCGATTTTTTTGATTATCGATATTTATCGGGGGTATCTCGACACAAAACCTAGCTAAGAACACTCGCAGACGCTTATAGTACAACTGTGTAAATTTTCAAGAAAATCGGTTCAGCCGTTTCGGAGTCTATAGATAACGGACACACACACACACACACACACACACACAAACAAAGTTCCATTTATAAATAAGTTTAGAGTAGATGTGTGTGTGTGTGTGTGTGTGTGTGTGTGTGTGTGTGTGTGTGTGTGTGTGTGTGAGGGCGAGGCATTAAAAATGCTTGCATAATGTAAATTAGTGAACCTTTGCTATCATGAATACATTAACTCAAAATTTGTAAAAATATTCGTAAATTAAACCCATTAAATCTACCCATGTCTAAAATTACCCAAACCATTGCCTTGCTTTTTGTAATCTACACATTCATTTCTTCCATAAAAAAGATGAAGTGTCTGCCTTTCTTTTTTATGATAACGATAATCAAATTGCCATAATATTACTTCCCCAATTCAGCCACAAATATTTTTAAATTGATTACACACTTGAAGGGTTCGTTAAACTAGGCTTTTTCGTTCATCTGTGACCGCAAGAGAATGGTGAGGAGATTCCATTACTTTTTAAGTACAATCATCAAATCGTGAATAATTAGTGACCCCGAGGAAATAGTGGCGCCCGGATGGATAGCATAGAGAATGGTTTACTGGCACCCCCAAGTGTTCTGTCTATAATTGATAAATAGCAGCTACTCAAGTTGCAGTGGCAATAAAATTGTCACTGCACCTGATCATCTTTTCTTATGAACTGCGCTTCTTTGTTCTTAATCCTGGTCTCTCTCTCTCTCTTTCTCTCTCTCTCACTCACTCATTCACTCTCTCTCTCTCACTCACTCTCTCTCTCACTCACTCACACACTCACTCTCTCTCTCTCTCTCTCTCACTCACTCTCACTCTCTCTCTCTCTCTCTCTCTATATATATATATATAAGGTATTATAGTCGTAAAATTAGACTGGGAAAATCTGTGCTTACTGGAAAGTAAACACGTGACTTATTCACTCACTCTTTCTCTCTCTCTCTCTCTCTCTCTTTCTCTCTCTCTCTCACTCACTCACTCTCTCTCTCTCTCTATATATATATATACATATATATTATGGTCGTAAAATTAGACTGGGTAAATCTGTGCTTACTGGAAAGTAAACACGTGACTTATTCACTCACTATCTCTCTATCTCTCTCTCTCTCTCTCTCTCTCTCTCTCTCTCTCACACACACACACACACACACACATACATACATACATACATACATACATAAGCAGGCACGCCTGCTTTTCTGAATGGTTTTGTTTTTTTGTTTTTTGTTTTTTTTTTTCTCTCACACTTCTCACTTGTGGCTTCATGTTTCCCTGTTAACTCCAATCTTCAAAAATTTAAATGCTACGTCAATCATCTTCTCTTCTTCGAATCCTGGTCTTTTAATGTCGTCTCCATGTTTTTTGTTAGTGTAGCATGGCATGCAAATGAGATACACGAATAGATTAAATCTCAGGCACCAAGAAAAAGAGAAATCACGTAGCTTCCTCCGAGATTTACGCATCACAACAATGGCGTCGCCGATAGGATGTCTGACCACACTCGACGATCGGGAGCATGTGGAGAAGTGGATTAGATCATTTGCAGGGCTGACCAGGGTAAGGAAACTGAGAGACTGACGAGACGAAGGCGAACAAAACATGGAGGAAAGTGAATCAAAACAGAACATGGAAGAAAGTGGAAAAGAGTTAAAAGACTTAGAAGATGAAGATGATTCTTGACCGTTAAAGAGGGCGCAAGAAAAATCAAACAGAAAGAGCGATGCAAACCACCCAGAATATTTAGAAGAAGCGATAGAGCCACCGGTCTACGGCTATATCGTGTTAAATACACCGGTTCCCGTCCGCTCAGCGAAGTTAAGCAACATCTAGCCTGGTCAGTAGCTAAATGGGTGACCACTTGGGAATACCAGGTGTTGTAAACGTAAGGACCAAGAATGTTTTTTTTTTAATCATCTCACCCCATGCAAGGCATTCCACTGCCACTATTGCGCATGGGGCTACATAGGGGAAGGTAAAGAGAAGGAGTGGTTAGACATAGGGAATGTCAGGAGGAAGGTGACAGATGAGTAAGGATAGCGAGGATGAGGGTTGGGCAGATGGGAAGAGTGTTTGATAGAATGGGAGCAGGTTAGTGTGTTAGGAGGTGTCTATTGACCTTACATTTAAACTCCTGGAGATTGTAGCCGTCGGGGAAGCAATCGTGTGGAAGAGAATTCCACAGTCGGGAAGTGCGAGGAAAGGAACTGTTGGAGTAGAAGTTACGGTTGCATTTTATCGGTTTCACTGTAAAAGGGTGGGATCTAGTTGCTAATCTAGTGTCTCGTTCAAATTCGTATTTAGGGGGAACCAGTGATCTAAGCTCATCGGAGCAGAAGCCGTGAAAGTATTTATAGAAGGTTTGGGGTTTGTGGGTTGGGGGTAGGGTGCAGGGCTAACAACCCTGCCCCGTAAAAAACAGCAACAGCAACAAAAATTGCTGCCCTATGCACCATCTGGGTGTGATGGATAAATGATGATGATGATGATAGAGCAACTAAGGGCGTCAAAGCTTTCAGTTTCAGGGGGGTATAGCGTGGTATGCACGAATAAAGCGTACCTCAGACCCAAGGAAAAGGAGAAATCACGTAGCTTCCTTCGTGATTTACACATCACAATATGTAGTTATTTTCACGCTCAGTAACCCCTTGTGTCTTATCCTAGTAACTTTTATTGCCTTTCTTCAGGTGAAATGATTTAAGAAAATAGTGTCAACTTAGGAGCAAAATTCTTCTTCTTCTTCTATGTGCCCTGTCCCTTCAGAACGTAGACGATCATGGATCTCCACGTCTCCCTATCCCTTGTGGCTCTTAGTATGTTTGTTCCTGTTGCTCCTGGCAACCCCCGTTCCGTCATCCACCTGATCAGACCCTGCAAATATGTTATCCGCTGCCTTCTTCTGTCTCTCCTTCCTTCTATCTGTCCAGTCAGTATCAGGTTCTCCAGGCTCTCCTTCCTCATTGCATGTCCCAGGAACTTCAGTTGTCTCTTCCTGATGCTCAGCATCAATTTCCTTTTTGTTGCCATTCTTTCTAACACTTCGTCGTTGCTTGTATGCTCAGTCCACGATATCCGTAGCATCCTTCTGTAGAACCACATTTCGGCCGCTTCCAGTTTTGTCCTCATTTTCGATGATATTGTCCAGCATTCACAGCCGTATTAAAGAACTGACATCACGTAGCAGTCTAGCACTCTTTTCTTCGTTTCTATATTGCTTTTAAAATTAAAGCTTGTCTATGTCCTTTATATAAAACTTTTCTCAAAGTGGGTTGTTAAAATTTCACGGAAGGAGACATCGCGAGCGGAACTGAGAATTCCCTCCCCCGCCTTTTTTTTCTGTTCTTTATGGTAAATATTTGCTGGTTCTTCATTGATATGTCCCGGAAAGGGATATATATCTGATTCGAGGTAGCTTAGCGGTTTAGGCAAATGTAACCGGGTAGAACAATCTAGAACGTAGACGTAATGGACGGTACTCGTCGAATGCAGTATCTTTAGGCGTAGTCAATAGACGTAGCCCAATAGTCATAGACCAGTAGACCTCAAAAGACCTCTATGCGTCCTCGCCTTCGTCTGTATTTATGGCTGACACCAGCCAATCACATTACTGTGAGGGGGAACGAAGGTATATGCATATTCATTACATATTCATGACATCATTTATAATAACAACGTTGACTATTTTTTTTAAACTCAGCGATCAGAAGGCCAAGGACACATTCCAAAAGATAAGCAGAATATTGAGTGACAGGAAAATTTCGTTGGAAACAAAGAAAAGAGTATTGAATATCCGTGATATCTATCCTCTTGTATGGGATCAAATGCTTGACAATCTTCTCAAAGAGGAAGAAGACAGTCAAAGTAGCAGAAATGTAGTTCTTCAGAAGGGTGCTGAGGAAACGATCATATAAGCAACGACTACGTTTTGGAAAAAATAGAAACGAAAAGGAAACTTATACTTAATATCAGGAGACAGTTGAAGTTTCTAGTACACATAATGAGAAAGAAGGGATTGGAGAATCTAATACTCACGGGGCGGATAGAGGGAAAGATAAATAGGGAAAAATAGCCCTTGACTTACTTGATGGGCTGGAGCAAATGGACGGCAGAGTAGGGTTTGATACAAATAACAAGACAACATTTATTAAGAGGTACAAGGGACAGGATGATCGCCTACGTTCTAAAAAAACACATCACATCAAAGACAAGTGAAAAGGCTACTGGTCCTTTTTTTTTGTTTATTCGTGACCGAAAACTTATGTACATCACCGATCACAACCTGAAAAACAAAGTAAAAATGTAAGAAATATAAAAAAAAAATGCCTCACACTTTTCGATGCCACCCACCCAAAGAATTGATTTTAATTATTCGTGCACATTAACACCTTGTGCAGGTTTTGTTTACCTATTTTGTGGGTCGGAACGAGAAAAAAAACGAAATTAGCCTAAAAGATTGATATTTAAAGAATTTTATCAAGTGCGTTCTGCCATAGTGTCTACATATTTTTTTCATAACCATTTCACCCCAAGCAAGGCAGTACTGTCACAGGTGCGCATATCTAAACTTATTTACAAATGGAACTTTTCTCTCTGTGTATGTGTGTGTGTGTCCGTTAGCTATAGACTCCGAAACGGCTGAACCGATTTTCTTGAAAATTTACACAGTTGTACTATAAGCATCTGCGAGTGTTCTTAGCTAAGTTTAATGTCGAGGTACCCCCGATAAATATCGAAAATCGATAATCGAAAAACTCGGGTTATAGAAGGAGTGGTCCGATTTTAATCAAATTTGATACCCTCATGGACAAAGACATAAGAAACGATATTCAGAAGTTACAAGGTTGCAATTCTTACAATGGTGCAGAAAATCGATAATATATATATATATATATATATATATATATATAAAGAAAGATGGTTGTGTGTGTGTGTGTGTCTGTTTATCTGGCTGTATTTTTTTTTCAGCCCTTTTATTTTAGTTTTGGCTTCGGGTTTGGCTCTAAGTAGGTATAATTGTAGTTCTTAGTCTCAGCCATGATATCATTTACTCAGAGGGCTTATTTAGCCTTCAAAATTCAGTTTACGACGAAAATCTTATTTGATATCGATACCAGGAAATCAAAATTTGGCTTACATCCATTCATTTTACTTTCAGTCTACGGTTTCGCTTTAACTGGAAACAACTATTGCTTTTTAGTCTTTCGTGCCAACGTCCTAAGTGTGAGCTCCAGGACCATGGATTAGTTTTAAAGCTTTCATTACAGCCGAGATACGCCGGGCTATACTGCTAGTGGTTACATAAGAGGAGCGTGATGAGAAAGGAACAAGCTACAGGGTGGAGGCCAGAGAATGGACAAGTGAAGGATGAGAACAATGGTGTGAAGGGAGCTGCATGAGAGTAGAGTGAACGAGGAAAATAACATGATACAAGGGTTGTCAGAGAAAGGATGCGAGTTAAGTGCCATACGTTATACACTCTTTGGGCGATCATGTCTCGAAAGATACATGACTGACTGGGCAGATTATCCCGCAATAGCTTTCTGCGATAATTTGTCCTATTATTTAACTCATAACTGGAGGGAAGAGATGGATTGATACCTTTCTCAAGAGTATTTGTGCGTAGGTGAAGGAATTCAACTGGAATTCAAACTCGGCTCCCGGATTTGTCGTTCCGAGTCGATATCCACTGCACCACAACATACATCCGTCAAGGAGATAAGAGATGGTAATTGACCTTACATTTAAATTCTTGGAGATTGTAGCTGTCTGGGAAGCAAGTATACAGAAGGAATTTCCACAAACGGGAAGTGCGAGAAAAGAAGCTGTAAGAGTAGAATTTGAGGTTGTATTTAATTGGTTTCACTGCATATGGTTGGTGCTAGTCTAGTAGCTCGAGTAAATTCATGCAGAGGGGGTCACCAGGGAGCTAAGCTCATCGGAGCAGAAACCGTATTTGTAGAAGAAACAAAAGGAAGCCACATTACATCGGTGAGTAAGTGATTGAAGCTGAGCTACCAGATCAGGATCGATCATATTGCAGATTCTCTATTGGATTTTGTCAAGAACCCCGAGATGAATAGCAGGGGCATCCGACCGGATGTGACAGCAGTATTCACTGCACGGGCGGATAGTAGATTTATATATGTGCAGGATGGGTTCGGAAAGACGGAAAAAACTTCCTGGCCCTACACAGTGAAACGACCTTCCTAGCAACAGATTTAGCTATGGATTCAATGACGTCATTCCACTTGAGGTCGGCTGAGAGTAAATAGTGGTGTCGTCAGCGTAGATGCCTACTTGGAATCTGATTATATCAGGGATATTCGTTGATGAAGATCAGAAAAGGCGTAAAACCTAGAATGTAGCCTTGAGAAACACCCGGGTTCAGATGATTGTATCTGGAAGCACGTCCATTCAATACTACCTTCATTACGCGATTTGAAAGGACCGAGTGAATTAGATCAAGCACTCGTCCACTTATTCCATAGCCCCGTAGCTTGCGTAGAAGGCCTGCATGCCAGACTCTGTCAAACGCTTTGCAGATATCCAGGGCAACAGCTCGAGCTTTGCCGTTTTTATCGAGAGCCTGGTATATATATTCAGTGATGGTCGTTAGCATATCAGCAGCAGACCTGGTAATGCGGAAACCATACTGTTTGTGGGCTGTGAGATGTTGAACACTTCAGCGTTGATGATAGCCTCGAGCTCTTTGCTAAAAATCGGTATGGAGGCTGATAGGGCGATAATTAAAGGGGTCCAGGTGTTCTCCATAATTCTTAAATCCAGCTGACAGGAAAGCAAGAAGCACAGAGGCAGTAGTTGTAGATTTTAGAGAGGACAGAGGAGAGTTCAGGTGCACATTTCTTTAGGACAATGATTGGGATTCCGTCGCCCCCGCTCGATTTATTGGTGGGTCAAGCTTTGAAATTATGTTAGAGACCAGCGAGGGGGTAATGTGAACGTCACTCAGTTTAGTCTCAGTTCTTAGTAGAAGGTTGGGTACGGATACCCCAGACGAATCCAACGTCGAGTTAATGAAAAATCTGCGAGGAAAGCACTCAACCTTGTCCGCTGAAGATGTGAGGACCTCGAATTTATTGATTAAATGTTGAATCGAAACCTTATTGTTGTTTAATACACTTTTACAAAAACGCCACTTGTTTTGGGAGCCGAAAGACGCTGCTTCATTTTGTCAGCAAACAGCAGCTTAGCATCATTAAGGATCCTCTTGCACTCATTACGAGCATAGGCAAAAAGACGCGTGGCTCCGGTAAAAGCAGGAAAAAGTAATTCCTATGAGCGATAGCGGCCGAGCAAGTAGGGGAGAACCAAGGGGACAAATTGGGTTTAAGTCTCAACTTCCTGGCTGGCTGGGATGAAAGCATTATCGATTTTCTGCACTATTGTAAGAACTGCAACCTTGAAACTTGAGTATCGTTTCTTATGTGTTTGTCTATGAGTGTATCAAATTTGATTAAAATCGGACCACTCCTTCGATAACCCGATTTTTTCGATAATCGATTTTCGATATTTGTTGGGGGTACCTCGACACAAAACCTAGCTAAGAACACTCGCAAACGCTTATAGTACAACTGTGTAAATTTTCAAGAAAATCGGTTCAGCTGTTTTGGAATCTTTAGGTAAAGGATACACACACACACAGACAAAGTTCCATTTATAAATAAGTTTAGATTTAGATATATCTTGAGAGATGTAAAAAATCTGGGATGGCAATTATTTCTTTGTATCTGTGCTTCGACATCTTGCCAATGAATCCGTGTCACAAAACTTGCTTGTAGTGCTGTTACTTTTACTATAGTTGAGCCACTTCAGGTTAAAAAGATGGTTTGATATTCTCAAAAGTTTTCTTTTCTTTTTGGTCACCAACCTGTTGCTATGTCATATGATCTCGGCCATAATGCCTCTCCTTTTTGCGTTTTATGGTCGAGTAATCGGCTTTGGAAACATATAATTACGTGTTGGGCATTAGTTTGCTGTCTTTAAAAGCGGGCCCCGTCAGCAAAGTGATTGGTGGTGGAAATACAAGAGACACTAAAAAATATCAGCGTCTTTTTACTTTTTTCAACGTTATAATGTAAATGCACAGCACTTCAATTAAGTTAAACGTAAAAATAAATCTTATTTCTGAATGAAGGTAACACTGTGAGAAAGTAAAACTAAAAATAAAAATAGTTATTAAAATCTTTGTTTATTTTAGTCTTTGTTGTAAAACTTCAATTTAGTCGTAATCGAAATAGATTCACAGAAAGCCAGGTTTTGTAGACAACTAACGCATTCAAATCCTGTACACATTAATATTTAAGCAGAGATATTTAACTAAGACTAGCATCATAGCCCGGCGTTGCCCGTGCAACTCAGAACATTTTAATAATAGGACTCGGTTATATAAAAAAATGATTATATAAAAAAGTGTTGTTTAAAAATTGTTCAAGAATTCCATTAAAAAAAATCTATTTTCTTTTGTATTGCATAAAGGTGATTTGATGTTTTGTGTGACATTGTAAACAACATTGCATTTGTTTTTGTTTCAAAATTACGCGGGAAAATATTTATATTTTTTGTTGAGTAAATGAATTTAACATAAAAAAATTATTTATTTTGTTTTACTGAAATTAGAAATATAAAAACTATTGCGTTCTCAGTTCAGAAATTTTCGAAGAATATTTAAAAATGTAGACATTTAATTTTAAAGGAAAAAGCATTAACTATAAAGGCTCATTTTTTTAATAAAAGATATTTTAGTCGCATTTGCAACGTGTGATCTGATTTCTGTGACGTAATTCAGCAACCAGCTTAGATGTTTTATGAAACAATTGTAAACAATCTGCTCCATTGGCCAAAAGGTGCGAAAAGGAAAATTGCTGAATTTAAACCCCAAAAGTATGTGTCAACCTGGCTTCCCTGTAGATGTGTCTCCCTAGAAAGTTTGAATGGCGTAGCTTAAAAAATGTAGGCGTGCATAGGAAACAGTCACACACAGACTCACAGATTGCCTTTTATATACATAGATTAATTAATAACGTTTTAGGAAGAAATATTTTCTTAAAGCGGATTCTTAAACACACATATATATAGAATATATAACGAAAATAAATACACTGTTTAATAAATAAACTGAACGTCTACTCAAATATGAGGTTCTGAGTATGATGATAAATTGCATACGGCAGCAAGTTTTTTGATTGAGAGGTTTTGAGAAGCGTGGAACCATTTCTTAATTGCTATTGCTTCCAGCTCTTCTGGTTTTAGCTGTCGTCAAATACTTACCCCTCAAACTGGGGTCAAAAAACTATAAAAGTATACAAATATGCTTTTTATTTGGAGAAGAAAATATTACCAGCAATACATTTTTGAAAAAAATATTACCAGTAATCTTCTTTTATGTGCTCTGTCCTTTCAGGACGTAGGTGATCAAGGCTTTCTACGTCACACTATCCCAGGTAGCCCTTTCTCCTGTTGCACCACGCAACCCCCGTTCCGTCATCTAAGTGCTCAGGCCCTTCAAATATGTTATCCGTTGATTTCCTCTGTCTCTTTTTCCCTCTATCTGGCCTGTCAGTATCAGGTTCTCCAAGTCCTCCTTCCTCATTGCCTGTCCCAGGAATTTCAGTTGTCTCTTCCTGTTGCTCACTATTAATTTCCTTTTCGTTACCTTTCTTTCCATCACCTCATCGTTGTTCACATGCTCGGTCCATGATATCCGCAGCATCCTTCTATAGAACCACATTTCCGCTGCTTGAAGTTTTTTCTTCATCTTCTATGATATTGTCCAACATTCACCGCCATATTAAAGAACTGACATCACATAACAATCCAGTACTCTCTTCTTTGTTTCTAGTGAAAGTTTCCTGTGTCTTAATACTTTACTCAGCTTCTGGAACGCGTCCTTCGCTATGCCGATTCGCTTTCGGATATATGTGTCGCACTTTCCATCTCCTGTTAGAACACTTCCTAGGTATTTAAATTTTTGTACTTGCTTGATTCTAGTATCCCCTACCTGTATTTGGCATTTTGGGTTGTTCTTTTTGCTGATGACAGTGCATTCAGTTTTCTTAAAGTATATTTGTTTATTTCTTGTCATTCTCTTCAGCTACCTTTTGTAGGAGGTCTTGTAGTTTCCTTAC
This sequence comes from Ascarosepion bandense, assembly GCA_037127315.1. Classification (NCBI taxonomy): domain Eukaryota; kingdom Metazoa; phylum Mollusca; class Cephalopoda; order Sepiida; family Sepiidae; genus Ascarosepion; species Ascarosepion bandense. The sequence goes on from JBBBDQ010001969.1 coordinate 1,639,027, forward strand.
CATGTCTGCAATCAGAACTGTATCATCTGCGTACCTTATGTTGGTCAAATTGTGGCCTCCGATAACAAATCCTGGCGTATCATCTAGGGTTATCAAAATATTCTCACTGTACAAGTTGAACAGATCCAGTGAAAAGACATATCCTCGTCTTACGCCCCTTTCTATCCTTGTAAATCTGCTGAACTTGTCACCTGTCCGTATACAGGCAGTTTGATGCCAGTAGAGATTCTTAATTACTCGTATGTCTTTCCTAAAATGCCGAGGCTGCTTAGCATCTCCATTAAGTTTTTGTGGCGTACCTGGAGTAAAATCGAAGGAAAACATTACAAGCAATTTTTTTTTTTTGGGTGGAGGGATATATTAGACATATATACATTTAATTGGAGTAGATAGACTAAACTATCGCCCGGTTCACACTCCACCCACATCTATTGAACGGGTGAAGAGGCTCATCCCTTGTTTCCTGTTTAGGATGTGGTGTCCGGCTTTCTCTTTTCTAATCTTTTACTCTTTTTTTTTCAATTGGAGTAGATAGACTAAACTATCGCTCGGTTCACTCTCCACCCACGTCTATTGAACGGGTGAAGAGGCTAATCCCTTGTTACCTGTTTAGGATGTGGTTTCCGGCTTTCTCTTTTCCAATCTTTTCACTCTTACGTAGCCCCCTGTACATCAGTGGCGTTACCGCCTTGCTCGGGGTGATATGATTATATATATATATATATATATATATATATATATATATATATATATGACTCTCACCGGAATCCACTTTATAAAATACACCAATGAAACCTGACCTACAAAATGTTTTTCAAAAATACAAAATCAGAAACCATTTTAACTTCAAAATCTGACTAAATCTAACCTTTCTCACTGTAACCGTATTTTTTATCGATACTTGTATTTAAGTAGATATAAAAAAAAATAATGTTCAAACAATTCATTTCAAATTGTCGGTTGTTTTTAACCAAGTTTCGTTAAAATTCGTTAATTTCCGTAACATGTTTACATTTGTTGACATTACGATACATTTCAGAGCAGATACGGTTGTTTGCGATGAATCGAAGATTGTTATATAGGCTTGATAAAAAACCTCGTTTAGACTAGAGGCTATTCGTGGTCGAGAGGTCTAAGACCTTACCAGATCAAATGGTAGCTTCTCCTACCTAAATAGGGGTCGCAGGTTCGAATCCTGCCGAATCGCATACATTTCCGTAATAACAATTTATCGTAAATTATCAGGTCGGTAGATATAAATATATAATACTGTTTAATTAAAAAAAACAGAATATCTTCTTAAATACGAGTATCGATAAAAAAATTATATATTCATTTTTAAAGGAGTTATTTCGCTACGTTGGTTTCTGCAGGCGATTTTTAATGACTGATTTTACCTTTTACCGTTTTTCTGTTTAAGAACTTTCTTGTAACGTTGTTTTATTTGAACGTTCACGTGGCAGAGAATTTATGAATGCGCGTTGTTTAAATTCAAACGAATTATGACGTTTTCATCCATGGTTGTATGAACCTAAGAGGCATTTCTTAGTGTGGATGCATTTTGTCATAATTTCTGTTCTTTCATTTTACAGTTCGTCTTTATTTGGCTATGTCATAATTTCTAAATTTTCTTCTTGGCACAGTCTACATATTTGTCCACCACTGTAAGGCTTGGTTGTTTTTACAATGCTCCACGTTATGTGTGGATCTTTTTCATATTTTGATTTCAATTTCCAGACATGGTTCGCCAATTTTGTAATGTTTTTTAATTTTTCTACTTTAAATGTAGATCTGTGGTTGAATCACCTGGTCTTAAAACTGTCTTTGGTTGAGCCCAAATATATTTTGTTTGGGCCATCTGGGTCATGTACTTCTGCCTTATAAATTATTTCTTTTGTGTTGCATTTAATTTTGTTAAAATGTAAATTGTTTAGCATAAAATAGTGAACAAACTTTCTTAGTGATTGATTCAATGAACTCTTTTCACTTTCTGTCAGCTGAAAACGTTAGTTCGGGAAGGCACAAAGAGTCACTTTTCTGGAGTTTAGCATCATCCATGCTGATGGAAGGTAGAAGTGTTCACTTAAAAGACAGTAATTTCTTTATTGTGGAGTTCTAATTAACGAGCCATTCCTTGCTCCATTTAACAACAGATTTTATGTTGTATTGAAGATCAATTGTTAATTCGACCTTATTGAATCGATCACTTACTATTAAGACAAGAAAATAATTGTGTCATGAACTGAGATACCGTTTTATTCATTTTTCTTCGATTTTTTTTTTCTTGGCTTTTTGTAAATAATTAATTCTTCTTCACAATACTTTTTTTCTTTACGTTCTTTCTTCCTTCCTTCGACGCATATCCATTTTTCATCTATGTTTATTTTTCTTCTTCACAATACTTTTTTCTTTACGTTCTTTCTTCCTTCCTTCGACGCATATCCATTTTTCATCTATGTTTATTTTTCTTCTTCACAATACTTTTTTCTTTACGTTCTTTCTTCCTTCCTTCGACGCATATCCATTTTTCATCTATGTTTATTTTTATTTTTCACAATACTTTTTTCTTTACGTTCTTTCTTCCTTCCTTCGACGCATATCCATTTTTCATCTATGTTTATTTTTTCTTGTTTCACGTTTCTGCTTTTCCATTTTTCTTTATTTTTCTTTCTTTACTTCTTTTTTTAGAATTATTTTTCTCTTTTCGCTTTCTTTAATCATTTTTTCTTTTAACGTTTCTTTTTCCGATTTTCTCTTCCTTTTTCCCTCTCTTTAATATTTATAATTCTCTCTTTATTCTTTATCAACATAGTTCATACGCCATAAAACGTTTGACATTTTGCGGTTTTTTATTTTTACCGTAATTATCTCCCTTTTCTTTGTTTTCATTTTTATTTTAACGCCCATTCTTTGCCTCTAAATTTCACTCACATTAACTATCCTTAATATGGTCACCTTTTATTCCTTTCCTTCCTGGCATTAACATCTTCATTCTTATCCTCCACATTAACACATTTTATATTCGCCTGTAAAATACTCTGAAAATGTCCGTGTGAGTAACTGCTTGTATTATCAGTCAATGGAATCTTTAACAACTACCGCCATAAAAGTGAATGTCGCTCTATATCAGATTCAGTCAGTTAAGTGCCATACGTGATACACACTTGGGCGATCACGTCTCGAAAGAGACATGACTGACTGGGCAGAAGATTATCCCGCAGTAGGTTGCCATTGCTTTCTACGGTAGACTGGTTGCCAACCAAGGCTATAGAACCCAATCTGTCCTGTTATTTAACCCATAACTGGAGGGAATAGACGGATTAATACTTTCCCAAGGGTATTTGCGCGCAAGTGAATGCAAGGAATTCAACTGAAATTCGAACTCGGCTCTCCGATTTCTCGTTCCGAGTCGATATCCACTGCGCCACAACGCACATCCGCCAATAAGAATAGTTATATTGCTTTTCTAGCATCTTTAATTTTAATTGTATTCTATTATTCCCTATCCGAACCTTCTTTTATGTGCCATGTCCTTTCAGGACGTAGGCGATCATGACTTTCACCATCTCTCTATCCCTGGTGACTCTTAGCACGCTTTCTCCTGTTGCACCATGCAACCCTCGTTCCGTTATGCACCTGATCAGGTCTTACAAATATGTTACCCTCTGCTTTCCCATGTTTCTTTTTCCCTCTATTTGGCCTGTTAGTATCAAATTCTCCAAGCCCTCCTTCCTCATTGCATGTCCCAGGAACTTTAGTTGTCTCTTCCTGATACTCAGTATTAATTTCCTTTTCGTTTCCATCCTTTCCAAAACCTCGTCATTGCTCACATGCTCGGTCACATGCTCACATGCTCGGTCACATTCGCAGCATCCTTCTGTAGAACCACATTTCGGTTGCTTCAAGTTTTTCCTTCATCTTTGATTATATTGTTCAACGTTCACTGCCATATTGAAGAACCGACATCACATAGACATCCAGTACTCCCCTTTGTTTCTAGCGAAATTGTCTTGTTTCTTAATACTTTACTCAACTTCTGGAATGCTTCCTTCGCCATGCCAATTCGCCTTCGGATATCTATGTCACATATTCCGTCTTCTGTTAGAACACTTCACAGGTATTTAAATTTTTGTACCAGCTTGATTTTAGTGTCCCTCACCTGTATTTGGCATTTTGAGCTCTCCTTTTTGTTGATGACCATATTTATTTCGACTGATGTAATCCGGTATTCCAGGATTCAATTTTTTCCATTACTCAAATACTGAAATCGTGGATTTTTCTCCAAGTTTCTCTAGCAAATCCGAAAAACCAATTTCTCTACTTAATTTATTTCTTATCGCCTCTCCTCTACCTTTCCGAACATTGCAATACTTCTCTCTTAAAAACTTAAATCGCTCTGTAGTATATCTTGATATTTCGTTCCAGCCGTCTTTTAAAAAGGAACTTCCAATTCATAAAACCTTTTTTTTTCTGTTCTTAGATGAATAATCTTTCAATCAAACGGTCGTCGTATCGTTCGCTCTTTGTCTTTCTCTAATTCTCTTACGTTCACGCTCCCTCACTTCCGCAAAAATCCCGGACACACTGGGGAACGAAAACTGAATACGTGAACCCACGTTATTCCACGAGACGAGACGAGACGAGACGAGAATCTCAATGTATAAACTCGTGACGCGGCCATTTTGAACCTTTTACTCAGTCTTTTCTTTATCTCTCGGTAACTGGATTACAAACATCAAAGATGCTTTGAAGTGGGTTTCTTTTTTTCTTTTTTCCTTTTTTTTTTTTTTTTCACTACACCGTTACCAACGTGCTGATTGGGACTCACTTAGTCATTTTTTTTTTTCGAGACGCCCCCTGGACTGACATTTTTAACCATCAAATTAAGAATTGTGTCATATGCTTTCATTCCTTCTCTGAAATTCTAAGTAAAACGTCAATCACACCGGCTTTACCGCTATACACCACAGAAACCACTACTTTTGGCTATATCACGGCAACAGCTCCCGTCACAACAAACGTCTATTCGTTGCTGCTCGTAATAAATGTAAATGTGTCCTCGAAAGAGTAAAAACTGTTTGCGGAGAGAATGAGGCACCGAATTGCATCTGAAAACTATAGCCATCGTGTAATAATGTATAAGTTCTTTATCCCACCTCTTTTCAATCAATTTAAGGTGTTAAAATCTAATCTTATGCTGGTGAAGCTGAATGTTTCACTGTAAATTCTTAAAGTCTAACCTTGAATCATCAGCCTAACCCCCCACCTAAAACTGCTTCTCTGTTGAGAGATAGGCATATAACACCTATGGTTTATATTATCATGTCAGGATCCACATAAAGCATATGAACTTGATGATATCCCTGGAATAGTCATTAAAAGGTGTGCTCCCGAACTGAATCATGTTCTCTCGACATTGTATAAGTGCCTCGCCGCCTCTTGTCTGCTGAAAGTCATCTGTTGTTGTCATTATTAAGAACACCGATGAACTATCGGCCTATTAGCCTTCTACTTCATTTTGATAAACTCTTAGAGGCTCTAATCAAAGCAGAATTGGTTAATCATCTCACATCGCAAGGCCTTTTTTTTTTTTCAGACAAGCAATATGAGTTGTTTTTCCCCGGTCTACTGCTGATGTACAGACGATAACTGTGAAAGAGACTCTTAAGCTCTAGATAAGAATGAAGCTTTCCCCTGTCTCTTCTTCTACCTATCCGACCTGTGAGTATTAAATTTTCTAGACCTTCCTTCCTCATTATGTGTTCCAGGAACCTCATTTGTCTCTTCCTGATATTTATTCTCAGTTTTCTTCTTGTCTGCTTCCTTTCCAACACATCATCGTTTCACATGTGCTCTGTCCATGGTACCTTTAGCATCCTTCTGCTGCCTCAAGCCTCTCGTTTATCTTTGATGAAATCGTCCAGCATTCACTTCCATACAGAAGTACAGATACCACACAGCAATCCAGCACTCTTTTCTTTGTTTCTAATGAGATTTTCCTCTCTTTCAGTATTCTGGCTAGCTTCTAAAATGCGTCTTCTGCTATGCCAATGCTAACCTCCGAGTGAGTGACTCATTGTGCTTTGTCAGGCTATCGTTCTCGACTGACATGAAGTGGAAAGACTATACTGAATTAGTTTTTGTCTATACTTCTGAGATGAGATAGTATTTACATTATTCGGACTCTTGTTCTCATCTTTGTTGCCATTTGTAGCACGTTTCGATCGTTTTACACTTCGGTCTTCTTTAGAAGCTAGAAATTTCGAACCGAACCCTTTATTACAATCACTTGGGTATATGATCTTCATTCTTTGCGTAGTAGAGCCTCTTCTGGTAGTCATGAATTATCTCCCTCTAACCCTGTAAGTTACTTGCTCTACTACGCAATGAATGAAGATCATATACCCCAGTGATCCAGTGATTTACATGTACTCGCTGGGGATTGAACTTGCTTCTGACAGAATAGTCTTTTTATTTCAATTGCTAAAACATCATAATGAGTTGCCTCTCAGTCAACAAGTTGATATCTTTCGTACCAAATACAGAGCTCCCTCATTGGTTCTAGTTTGTTCTTAATTTCCATTAATGACCTTCTTGATGGCATCAACTCTATACCTACGCTTATGACAATCACTTATTCTTGTCTCGATAGTAAGTCTGACCAAAATGGCTTATTAACATTCTTCTTCTTCATGTGCCAGGTGCCTTCAGGACGTAGGCGATCACGGACCTCCACTTGGCTCTGTCTCTTGTCGCTCTCAATAACTTTTCTCTTGGCGTCTCTTCTAAGCCTTGCTCCGTCAACTCAGACCTAACCTAGTTTCAGGCTGCTGAAAACCTTCAGTTCAGAGACCTTTCTGTTGGATGTAGTTTAGTCATGCTCAGAATAACGCATCAGTTATCAACTTGTTGACTGAGAGGCAACTCGTTATGATGTTTTAGCAATTGAAATAAAAAGACTATCCTGTCAGAAGCAAGTTCAATTCTACTTCTTAAATTGCTGTTGTTTCCTAATCTATCATGACCAGAGGTGGTAGCACCTTTTACGGTCCCAGCTACAGGCAAATAATGAACCCCCCCAAACTAGGATAAAAATGAAAGTATAAAAATACATTAAAAAATTGCCAGCAATACATCTTTATTGGGATAAGAAATTAAGAATTAAAATCAACCTTCATCACTTTTACAAAAATTCACAATGACGTGTGAGATCCTGGTTTTTCCCAAACAGAAAAAGGATTGACTATGTGCTTAAAGAAAAATTAGAAACCAGATTTTACAAGTACATGTTAAATTGATTTTTGACCAATGGGAGCGACTTGCAAGACCAAAAGAACTTCGCGTGTAAGTGCGAAAATATCTAGATTACAATAAAAGGTCATCATCAGCGTCAGTCACTCAGATGGGAGCAGCGAGAGACGCAGCTAAAATGTAACGAGAGAAGCTTCAAGTGATCTGGACATTTCTCCTCTTTCTCTTTCCTTCTGCTGATACATACGTACGTACGCATATACTCTTTCAACAATTACTACTACGAACATTTTCTACAAATCTTGATACGCATAACTTTATCATTGAACACGAACTCAATCCTTAACTTCTTAATAATGTTTCTAATTGCACTTTAACTTCTACAACTTGTGTTATTCTTTCCTTTTAATAAATCTCTATTTTAAAATAAAAAATGTATATTTTATTCTTACATTCCACACAATTCCACATATTCTACCCTTCTGATGAAAACCTGATGAAAACCTTATGATAGTCCTGGATAAAACTTGTAAGTTGTAGGGTATTCAGTTATGTATGACACAAGGCCGAATAAAAGAAACATTAACCAGCTCCCTATGTCTTCACATCTTCATAGTAAAAAACATAAATTACCAGCAATACATTATTAGAAACAAAAAGAATTATCAAAGCTTACAAGAGAATAAAATTTCGGCACTTAATGACCTATAAAGAGCAGATATGTCATTAAACAAACAAACCAAACATTAGAAGAAGTGGAAGCAAAAGCTTTCTGTGACGAATGCCTAGAAGAAATCAGTAAAAACGAAACCATCCCAACCACAAACCAAATCTGCAAGTTAATTTAGTAATAAAAAACATTATCTACAATGTCTTGAGAAAAAGCTAAATACTTTAAGAACATGCATAAGTAAAAATAAGATAATTAGTGTTGACAGAGCACAAAGTAAGTAGCTGTTAAAGTAACTCGGCCTTTTTGTTAAAAATTACAATGTTGGTAACCTCTCTAACATTTGACTTCTAGTGGGTAGAGTTGGCAAATTTTCAAGATGGTAACCTTCAGAAATAGAGAGAAACACAATTTACCCACGATGTCTTAATTTAGGGGCCTGTTTATCTTAATACTTGATTGTATTAAATCTGTACACTTGTAAAGGTCATTTGAAATTTTGAAAAGAAAGAAAATATGGAAAATAACACATTTGAATGAATTTATCACTGCAACCAGTTATGAATTTTTCTACATATATAGGGAAATAACTAAAATTAGCTATATATTGAGTTATATATATATATATATATATATATGTGTGTGTGTGTGTGTGTGTGTGTGTCTTGGTGCAAAGAATTTGTCACTTTAACTGAGCAGCTTGATGCTGACTTTTTCATGAAAAAAAAAAGCCCCGAGGAGTGAAGATATCATAACCGTACACTCCCGAAACTTTGAAATTAGCATGAATCTTCTCAGTTAAAAGAGACAAATTATTTGCTCTAAAATTATCAACGCTCAATCTTTATCCCGATATCGAGCACTTTACGGTCAAAAATCTATTCGCCAAAGTGACTTTTATCAGTAAAACTATTGAAAAAGCAACAATTTTCGCGCCAGAAACTACCACAACTCAACACATATATATGACTAAATGTTCGCCCAGTGCAATATCTAAGAGCCACTCAAGGTAGAGTGTTACTAAATTATGTTGTTGCTTGGATGTAGGGTGGTTTAAAGAAGGAAGTGCAGATTATGAAGCTATGACGATAGGTGTGGCTGATCAGAGATTTGAAGAAGTCAAGGTTGTAGTGTTCAGGGAAACATCTTGGGTGTCTATTACATAAAGTAGTAGTTATTGGGAATAATGTGTCTGAATGGAAATTCTTCCTTACTAATGGAATACGAAGGGAATATTTACCTCTGTGTATTTATATAGATTGGTAGGTCGTAACTGTAAATATCTGAAATGCGGAAATATAGATTGTAGCTTTCCACAAGATTTTACATAAAAATAACGGTAGAATAGTGAAAGGCTTGCGACATTGCATTTGTGGTAAACCTGTTGTAGGTTGGAAAATAATGAATTGTCTGCAAAATCATCCAGGATGCCTTTGAACCCCGTTAAGGCTGGAAAGAGCCGATTGGCATCTCCAAGATACAGCAGCAATATTTCATATTTAGTTTGATAAGATTTTACAAAGATAGAGCCTGACAAATTGGGGGTATGTAATTTTTTAATTTTTATACTAATGTTCACCCAATAAAGGCTTAAGAACACCTCAAGATAGATTGTTACTGTGTGGTGTTCTGTCAGCATATAAAAAGGCAAAAGTGAAGTTCAGGCACTTATGCAGCAAAGATGATCGTTAACTCAAGACTTAAGCAATGTCAGAAAATAAAATAATAATATTGAATAAATAACGTAAATAATTTTTCCCATGAAGTTAAGAGTAAAGGAACTGGAAATATGATTATCGCACTTGGTTTTGTCAAACGCTGTTGGGCGGTTCTGGTTAAATTCATAAAAAGACAAACATTTCCCTGTCTAACTCTTTCTCCAGAACGTAGTACCACATGGTAGTTAACGTTTCTGCTGGGAACATTAGTTTTCCCGGTCCAGTGATTACTGACACCCGTTCCACTTTATAAGGCATGGCGTTTGCACGTGACTTTGCAAAATATCCACCCATGAAGTCAGTCAGCCTTTTTCTTTGGTTTTTATACCTCTGCACGATGCTTAAACTTACTTACCCTAACTTCCGGACCAAGAAAAGGAAACGGACATCTCATAACCCTGTTTAAATTTCCAAATTGTTTTTTTTTTATCGTTTCACCCCAAGCAAGGCGGTAACGCCACTGATGTGCAGGGGGCTACATAAGAGAAATAGATTAGATAAGAAGAGAGTAAAGAAAAAGACGATCCAGTTACAGGGTGTGTCAGAGAAAGGAGCAAGAGAATGATGAGCATACCGGTGTGATGACAGTTGCAAAGGTAGAGAGAAAGGAAAAGATATACAGAGTGATGTAGAAAGAACTAGAGTCAGGTGATAAAGAGATGAGTATTGACATTGCATTTACATTCCTGGAGGTTGTAGCCGTCAGAAAAGCAAGAATATGGAAGCGAGTTCCACAGGCGTGAAGTGCGAGAGAAGAAGCTGTAGGAGTAGAATTGTCGTCTGCATTTGGTTGATCTAATTGTCAATGGGTGAGATCTAGTTGCCAGTCTGGTTGCACGAGTAAACACCTTTTGCAACAGCACCAGTGACTTAAGTTCGTTGGAGCAGAAGCCATGAAAGTATTTATAGAACAGAGGGAAGCCACCTACCGTCAGTGGGGAAGTGTCTGGAATACATGTTTAATGACAGTTGCAAAGGTAGAGAGAAAAGAAAAGATATACAGGGTGATGTAGAAAGAACTAGAGTCAAGTGGTTAAGAAATGGGTTTTGACATTGCATTTAAATTCCTGGAGGTTATAGCCGCCAGGAAAATAAGAATATGGAAGAGAGTTCCACAGGCGGGAAGTGCGAGAAAAAAGCTGATGGAGTAGAATTGTCGTCTGCATTTGATTGATCTAACTGTGACTGGATGGGGCCCAGTTGCTAGTCTGGTTGATGATGTAAGTACAAACCTTCTTATAGTTGTTCCAACTATGCACAAAGCTGATATGAGCTCGACCATGAATACGGTGCTTATTTATGTTAACACCTTGACCAAAAAGAAAACGGTCATACCCAAGTGACATTAAGAACTTAGTTTTACGACAGTCACCATAAAAAAAAAAATAAACGTTCCATAGTAGCAACCGAAGTTACGATTCTTTTTTATCATCTGGGAACACGCACACTCCTGAAATACGCATAAATTTTAAATTCCATAGAAATAGATTGTAGTGATTAGGGAAGCATCCCGTCAGGAGTCAGTTTTTCAAATCAGCACTACTTGGGAAGAATCTGCCAGAGCGGAACTTAACTCTTACTAATGGAAATGAAGTGAACGGGGATGATTTCCCCTTATGTGACCTGGTGGGTCCCAGCTGTAAAGGTTAGGATCGCTGAGACTAAGGGATGTATGCCATGGATGTAGCAATAGATATATAGAGAGCTAACCATGTGTACAGCCTCATTAGAGACATTATATACGAGTTCCAGTTGAGGTCTGGGGGGTTAAACAGGAGTCACAAAAGTCGTGCAAAGCAAGAAGCTTCGTTGAGAGTGAAAGCATTCATCATCTGGTAAGAATTTCATGTCAACTCAGCGATGAAAAAGTTTCACCCTCCCCCTTTGGGCTGTTAAAGTAAGGCCAGATAAGAGATCAGCTGTCAGGCTCTGGTCATCTTGAGATATATATATATATATATATATATATATATATATATAGCAAATGCTATTTCGGTGGATACACATGTTCAGACAGTGAAATTAATGTCCACCAATCTAGATATAGAAAGTCTTATAGAAAAATGAACTTCTTTTTGATAAGATTGCCTGTATATCTCTCTCACTAGGATCTTTCAAGATCTATATCTACTAACGTTTTTTTTTCTTTATAGTTTTAGCATAAGCAGAGTTATTTCAATGTAAATAAGACTTTTTTCATTAAAAAATAATTGAAACTTGCTTTTCTGAAGTTTCTCAAATATGAGCAATCTGAAAAAACCTAGCTTTAAGTTAGTTTTCTTAATGTAAGATGAATGCAGGTTGATTCCTTGCGTAGAGGGCATTCTCTTTAAGACTTTTGATTGTCCAGGCAAGTAGACATTGCAGGGTGTGTCGGTACAAGGCCACTTCCAAACATAGCCGACAATCCCGGCATTTAAAGATATCAGTGTTTAAAAAATAAGTGGAATTTTGTTAACTGAACACTATAACAAATTTGTAAATAGAAATAAAATACTCGAATAGAAAATGCATGTAGTTAATTATTTTGTATGAGTGAAATGTTCCAATAAAAATGCAGGTGGTTAAATGTTCCAGAGAGATAGTATTAAGTAGCAAAGTGCCCAGAATTTATAGTTGATAGTAGCAGAATGTGTGTATGTAAAAAAGATTAAAATGGTTGCTAATAAAAAAAAAAACAGTGTTCTTTTCCTTTTTTTATAGCCGGAGAAAAAGTGAAGAGGAAAGTCAGACAATAAAAGAGATTGTACTTATCAAAGTCAGTTGAAGTATCTTGTTGTTGTTTTCTTTGGCGGTGAGGACTGAAAATGAAGAAAGGAAAATTGGAAGAACAGTTAGAATGAATGCATGTCGGCGAGACATGATCTCGGCTTGATTTTTCTTCCTTACTCGGCGATGAGAATCTTCAGACACCGCTCCCATTCTGACTAATTTTGACCGGTCAGGAGACGTCCTTAAGTAGTGAATCTCGTCATGTGACCGGCTCCAGCAGCATACGCATTTTTTAGGTGTTAGAAAAATTAACTGGCGTCATAGATCAATTTTCTGTTTCCTATTCAAACAGCATCCAGAATCTTAGTTTTCCTACTGACTTGTGAAATTTGCCTTGGTCTGGGTTTTTCCAGAATGTTTTTAGTGGTTTTGATTCGATTTTGCGGGTGTTCAATTTTACTTTGTGTGTTTTAGTTAACTGTTGGATGATATAAGATTTGCGTCCTATAACTTTATACTGTAAAAAAAGCAAAAACAGATGTTTATTTAAATACATGTATCCATTAAATTTAATTTCTGTAGTAATAAAAATCAATAATCTATACTAACTTAAATGTGTTGATAAGGAAAGAGATTATGTTGAAAAATATTTTATGCATAATATATGCTTTTGAGTTATTAAGTTGTATACTTAGTTATTTCTTGACATAGACGGGATTGATGATAATGAGGTCAGTTAGTTAAATGCCATACGTGATACACGCTTGAGCGAGCATGTCTCGAAACAGACATGACTGACTGGGCAGAAGATTATCATGCAGTAGGTTGCCATTGCTTTCTGGGGTAGACTGGTTGCCAGCCAAGGCTATAGGACCCAATCTGTCCTATTATTTAACCCATAACTAGAGGACAGAAACGGATTAATACCTTTCCCAAGGGTATTTGTGCGTAAGTGAATGCAAAGAACTGGAATTCAAACTCAGCTTTCATTCCGAGTCGATATCGACTGCACTACAAAAAACTTTAAGTAAAACAAAATAAAAATTAAATAAAGATGTTTATTTTAAGTTAAGCTTTAAAAATGTTCCACAGGTCGACCTCCCCAAAGTTAAAAAAAAGAAATTCTATGAACCTTCAAGATATATATAATGAAAAACAGACGAATGTTTCAGGTTATAATGAAGCTTTCTTCAATGCAATTTAATAACTGCTCTTAAATGAGACTCCATTTCTTTTATGGTTGACTAGACCAAGCGGGGAGACGTCTATTGTTGCCTTCATCACAGTGTATATGACTTTTTTGTGAGGTGGAATAATTTTTAGGAGTAGCTACAAACCAAGAGTAGGGATAAATTAGCAAATAAGATGAAAGGGTTTTATGACAGGAAACACATTTAATGTTATTCAGCCCCCAAAATAATTGACTAGATTTAAGATTTTAATCAAAGAAAATCAGAAGATATTTTAAGAGAAAAAAATCTGAATCACTTTGTTGAAGCTCATTATTATTTTATTTCTTCCGCGATTTGTTCAGGTTAACAAGTTTATCAATCGATGAGGACAAGCCTATTATGACAGGTCCTTAAGTAAAAGACAATATCTAGCTTTGGCTAAATTCTCGATTACCCATTCGGTTAGAACACGTCAAGTCTAACGATGGTTCCCTCTGAAGGAACGCAGGTTCGAATCCTGCGGGAAAAGTGCATATTTTGCTTTATTATGATTACTTCAATATTCAGGCCTGTAGAAGAAAATAAATATATTGTTTAATAATTAAACATTGAGTATTACTGCCATATCTAGTCCGGTGCTCCTGTTATCCACTTAGGTGTCCTCGACGGAATCCAACGGAGAATCTGTAATGTGATCGATCTAGACTTGGTAGCTAGGATACAGTCGCTTTCTCACCGACGCAGTGTGGCTTCCCTGTGTTTCTTCTACAAAGACATTCACGGCTTCTGCTCTGATGAACTTAGCTCACTGGTATCCCCTAAATACGAATTTCCTCGAGCCACAAGATTAGCAACTAGGTCCCACTCTTTCACTGTGAAGCCAATAAATTGTAAACGCAAATTCTACTCTAACAGCTTCTTTTCTCGCACTTCCCGCCTGTGGAATTCTCTTCTGCATACTTGCTTTCCTGACAGTTACAATCTCCAAGAATTTAAATGTAAAGTCAATACTCATCTCCTGTCTCACTAACTTACATCCTCTCTCTCATGCTTTTCTACATCCACTCCACTCTCATCAGTACTCTCTTCCTTCTCCTACTCTCTTCCTGACACCTCCTGCAACATCTCACTTCACATAACATTCCTCCTATGTAACCCCCTGCATTACAGTGGCAGTAAAATGCCTTGCTTGGGGCGACACGATTAAAAAAAAAACAAAAAAACAGACCGTCTACTAAAAATAATGTTTAGTGTTAAAATCTATCGAATAAATTTAAAAAATTCATTATTTCTTTAGAATATATATATATAATTGTGTATTTAGGCATCAAATTTTCTTTTAGACATGTCAGTTTAAATAAATTGCATTGTGTCTTCTTATTTTTATTATAATTGAAAGATGTCAGAAATGACCTGTAACATTGACAGACAGAGACAGAGACAATCTAAAAGTTACCAAAATAACCGGGAACTATAAACCAGGAGACAATTATGGTTCTGTGGCAAAATAAACTTAAAACAGCAACTGAATTGTGGCTCTCCCAGCAAGTCTTTCCTTCTTGAGCTCTGTCTCAAAATCTCACTGACAGACGTTTTCAGTCAGCAACTGTGAACGTTCTGTTCTTCTTAACCCTCACTGTGAAAAATTCGTTGCTTTTATATCCATTTGCGTCTTCCTGTTATCCCATAATGCATTGCACATTTTTAGTGTATAAAAATGCAACGCAAGTTCCCCCCCCCCTAATTCTTTTACATTATCTGGCCGAAAACGGATTACGTCGGAGCGTTAAGTGCTTTTTCTTTTAACTTCATTTTAGCTGCAGTAGCCTTACATGCTAAGCAAATACGGACTCTCTTTTGGCGGGTACAAGGTAAGTCGCAAACAGTAGTGCTAGTCCCAGGTAGTATCTCATGTCTGCCAAAGGTTCTATCAAAACACACAAGGCTATCTTTCCACTTCGCCCTATAATATCACAAATACCCACTCCTATATATACTAACAAACTAAAACGCTTAACCAATTAATTACATCATACATATAGAACAAATACAGCATCAAATCATCTCTTGAACTTATTACCATAACTCAAAACCCTAAAGATGATTTCGGAAGGATATTAAAAATACTTGAGTACATTGAGAAATGGGTGATAATAACATCTGTCAATATTACAGCATATTTCTGACATTTTTTAATTAGAATAAAAATAAGCAGACACAATGTTTGCAAATTATTTAATCTGACATTATATATATATATATATATATAATCTGCAGACAGATCTGTTTCGCTGTATCACAGCTTATCAGTACGGTTAGACAGCCGATTGCTTTTTACCCAGGATTGAAACCCGACCGAATTAGCGTTAGTCGTCGATTCTACCTCTGAGCTATGGCCGCTTGATAGAAGACAGACCTTTTAGCGTGTATATTATCATTATACACGCCCAATAGCTGAGAGTGTTCTCATTCATTTCTGAATGAACGATGCGTATATGTTAGAGTAGCTACTGTTTTTCAAAGTCTACCGTTCTTCCAGAGTGCTCAATCAGGGTGTGAGAGCGTAAACAGTCATCCGCAGACAGAGATGTTTCGCTGTATCACAGCTCATCAGTACTGTTAGCAGACTCTTGCTTTTTACCCAGGATTATATATATATATATATATGTGTGTGTGTGTGTGTGTGTGTGTGTGTGTGTTTACTAATATTGTATATGTAATCTGTAGTCGTCAATAATGTATGACTTAGAAAATTATCTACATAAGTGAAAATTTATATAAATACATATATAATATATTTACCAATTTCGGCATAAATAGTTATTATTTAAATATAAAGATTTAGACATTATTTAATACTAAATTGAAACGTACCTATTTGTCAAAAAAAGGTTTTTATACTCAAATATACCCCCAAGAAAGGTAGTATGACACAAGGGCGTGAAAGAATTAGAAAACAGAAACTGAAGGATCAAGAACAATAGAAGAGTAATCAGGAAGACAGTACTTCCAAATATTGCATAAAACTTTATAATATGTTTATTGTCTATAATTTAATTAAATACGGAAGCTCAAACAAAAAAAAATTTGTTTACTAAAAACTGTGAGCTGATAAAAACTGTTGAATGTTTTTAGAAAAACTATTTTTAATATGTGGAGAACGTTTCAACAAAGGCAAACGATCTGGCCAAATCTCATTCCAGAAATAATCTTCAGTTTGTACCAGAAGAGTCAATGAAGCCATCAAGAAGAGAATGAAGAGAACTTCACAAAGTACCAGGAGAGAGATGGCAAAAGAGTTGGATATTTCAAATAATTTGCTAATGAGGATTGTGGTGAATACGAAATAAAAATAAGTCTTTTCTTTATGATCTTCAAATCTGCGAGCCTGTGCGAAAATTTATTTTGACCAACAGAAAAAGGGACTGGCTGCGGACTTAAGAAAAGACCAAGTTAAAGTTTGATGAGCTTACGTGAAATTTTCTTTGACCATTGAAAAGGGAGCGGCTCAGAAACTGAGAAGTAACAAGCCGATCGCTTTATGATATAAATAGACAGAGATAGTTAAATCAGAAAGAGAGAGAAAGAGAAAAAGAGAGAAAGAGTAATGCCAGTGCCAAATTACACGCTGATACATTATCAGCCTCAAATGAGAGCAGGGAAACTTCAAAGCAATCCTAAACTGAGTATCTTAAAATATATATTTTTATTAATGTTGAATACGACCGTATAACTGATGTGAGAAACGAACACTCACAATTTGTTTTACGCATTTTGGAATATTATTTCGTGTTCGATGATTTAATATGAACATTTTCTCTTCTTGAGAATTCATCGAAACTACGAATCTTCAATGTTTGATTCAGTCACAGTGCCTTACGTGATACACGCTTTGGGCGATCATGTCTCGAAAGAGACATAACTGACTGGGCAGAAGTTTATTCCGCAGTAGGTTGCCATTGCTTTCTACCATAGACTGGTTGCCAACCATGGCTATAGAACCCAGTCTGTCCTACTATTTAACCTATAACTGATGAGAAAGACGGATTAATACCAAGTAAGTGAACGCAAGGAGTTCAACTGGAATTCAAACTCGGCTCCCCGAACAAGATACTGAAATTCAAATGAGTATTTTTTTAAATATATCCTTTATCCTGTTTCGTTAAAAATAACACTTGTGTTTCCTCGTGATTAACCCTACATAGTTCAGGAGTGCGAAATAAGATTTTGGACTAAAACCATCCAAAATTCAACGACAGCAAAGGCTCTCAAGTGCCTACAACGGTGGTTTGGTAGAGAGAAGTAATACAGCGTACCACAGCCGAAGTCTTTGCTTTGACCGCCCACAAGTGGCGACTGTGGTCAACTACGACGAAATGTTTTATATCAGGTCAAATTCCCAAAGATTTCTTAACACATTTCAAACAACAGGAACAGGTGGCATGGTTTTAAACATCTGCTGGTTCCGATGGTTCGTAATATCCTTCGGTTTTCATTGATGAAGAAAAGAAAACTAATAGAAATATCTGCCAGAAAATGTTGGAGATAGATACGTTGCCTTATTTTCAGTCACAACTGGAAATCGCTGTCTTCATCCAAGACAGCTTTGTCAATGAAACTGTCAATTTGACGCAGAACTGGTGCAAGAGACATTTACATAGATCGTCAACCTGGTCTTCATCAAACCCTTAATTTCATCGTATTGACTTTTCAATATGAATCAAATTGGAGAGAGATGTTTCACATATCTTATACTGAAGTGTGTCAGCCTTTAAAGAAGCATTTATGACAGTACTGTTGTAAATAATCGGTTATCCTAGCTTCGATTACTGAAACCAACTGATCAATGAGTCATGCTATTCAAATTCGCAAGCCTAACTTTGTCTTTGCTATTTGGATATCATAGATTTTACATACACTGTTAAATATCAAAGTTGCGGTTTTACCAGGAAATAACTATTTTCTTTCTAACCTAAACAATGGGGATTACATAATTAGTTACCCTGTTTAATACAACATTTTTAATCACATGATCATTCACCCAGTGCAATCCCCTCCACAGAATTTTATAAAAGAAAGATCTTTTTATTTTAACTGTTCACTTTTTTTTAATTGGCTATGAGGGTGAAGAGCTGATGAAGAAGTTGTGCACTTCAATTGAGACGAGAATAAAAGGTTATAGTCGTAGCAAAGAGCAGCCATTTTGAATTGTTAATATATGTATATCATTTTCAATGAAGATCATAAAATTGAGGGGAATATCTGAGGAGCCTTTCGGATAACGATCCGTCAGAGAAAATCGTCCTCATTTTTTTTTAAAATAAGAATAACGATAAAATAATTAATGGGGCTAAATAGAACAAAAATCAGATCAGTTCCTTGCATTGCGTTTCGACTTTCCTGTTATATAACAAATTAGTAATGATTTTACCAACGATTTTCTTTAAAAAGTTGACCGAATGGTTCCTAAGATATTCCCCACCTCTTTTTTTTTTAATCATATCACCCAAGCAAGGCGATAACGCCACTGATGTGCAGGGGGTTACGTAAGAGTTAAAAGATTGGAAAACCGGAGACCACATCCTAAGCAAGGAACAAAGGATGAGCCTCTTCACCTGTTCAATAGACGTAGGTAGAGTGTGAACCGGTTTAGTCTATCTACTCCAAATGAAAAAAAAAAGGAGTGAGAAGATTGGAAAAGAGAAAGCCGGAAACCACATCCTAAACAGAGAACAAGGGATGAGCCTCTTCACCTGTTCAATAGACGTGGGTGGAGTGTGAACCGGGCGATAGTTTAGTCTATCTATTCCAATTGAAAAAAAAAGAGTAAAAGATTAGAAAAGAGAAAGCCGGACACCACATCCTAAACAGGAAACAAGGGATGAGCCTCTTCACCCGTTCAATAGATGTGGGTGGAGTGTGAACCGGGCGATAGTTTAGTCTATCTACTCCAATTAAATGTATATATGTCTAATATATCCCTCCACTCCCCCCCCAAAAAATTGCTTGTAATGTTTTCCTTCGATTTTACTCCAGGTACGCCACAAAAACTTAATGGAGATGCTAAGCAGCCTCGGCATTTTAGGAAAGACATCCGAGTAATTAAGAATCTCTACTGGCATCAAACTGCCTGTATACGGATAGGTGACAAGTTCAGCAGATTTACAAGGATAGAAAGGGGCGTAAGACGAGGATATGTCTTTTCACTGGATCTGTTCAACTTGTACAGTGAGAATATTTTGATAACCCTAGATGATACGCCAGGATTTGTTATCGGAGGCCACAATTTGACCAACATAAGGTACGCAGATGATACAGTTCTACTCCAAATGAAAAAAAAGGAGTGAGAAGATTGGAAAAGAGAAAGCCGGAAACCACATCCTAAACAGGGAACAAGGGATGAGCCTCTTCACCTGTTCAATAGACGTGGGTGGAGTGTGAACCGGGCGTTTAGTATTAAGATGTTGATACCTATCCTATTTAAGGCAACAACTATATATAAGGAAATAGATTAAATCAAACATATTTATATTTTATTTGTTTAAACATAATTTGTAATGGATACTCATATTTTATATGACGTGCCTTGACCGGGTAGAACCACTTGATAGCATATTTTTGCGGTTAAGGCACGACATATCTAATGGCAGTTTCCCCTAGAGGATACAGGTTCGAATCCTGCCGAAGAGCGGATAATTTTCAAATAAGGTTTCTTGAATATTCAGGCTGATAGATGCAAGTAAATAAATAAATATACTATTTAACAATAATAATAATAATAAAACAGAGCCTCTACTCGAATATGAGTCAGTCAGTTAAGTGCCATACGTGATACACGCTTGGGCGATCATGTCTCGAAAGAGACATGGCTGACTGGGCAGAAGATTATCCCGCAGTAGGTGACCATTGCTTTCTGTGGTAGACTGGTTGCCAGCCAAGGCTATAGAAGCCAATCTGTCCTATTTAACCTATAACTGAAAGGAAGATACAGATTAATAATTTCCCAAGGGTATTTGCGAGCAAGTGAATGCAGAGAATTCAACTGGAATTCGAACTCCGCTCCCTGATTTCTCGTTCCAAGTCGATATCCACTGCACCAAAACGCACATCCAACGTTTAAAATATGTCAGATTTTATCCATTTCCTAAAAAATGCTTACCTTGAGATACGAAACAGCAGATAATTATATTTCAAGAATCGGAGAAGTATGTGTTTAAAAGTACTATTCAATCTTTGTTTAATCAAGACGTCCTACTTTGCCGAGTCGTCAAGGCACGTCAGATGTAATGTTTGTTTCTCCTAGGGAACACAGGTTCGGATCCTGCGTAGGAGCGCATTTTTATAACAAAATTTCTCGAATATTTATGCAAATGAATATACTGTTTAATTCTTATGCTCATGAAGCACCAATAGTAACCCCCTACCTTGAGTGGCTCTAAGACCCTGTATGGAGTGACCATTTACATGAAAAAAAATAATAATAATCTAATAAAAATATTAGGGGGCTAATAATTTTTGTAGATTAATATTCATGAGACCCTCCCCATGACACAGTATTTGTCATAATTGAAACAAAAAAAAAAAAAAAAAAACTTGATTTCTTAATTAATTTGGAGGCAGGGTCTGTTTAGAAAATAAATACCGGTTATAAATTGA
The DNA here is from genome assembly GCA_037127315.1 of Ascarosepion bandense. Classification (NCBI taxonomy): domain Eukaryota; kingdom Metazoa; phylum Mollusca; class Cephalopoda; order Sepiida; family Sepiidae; genus Ascarosepion; species Ascarosepion bandense. The sequence goes on from JBBBDQ010001969.1 coordinate 1,660,206, forward strand.
TCCCGAACTCTTAAAGAATTATTGGACAAGATGTTATTTAGAAATGTCAAGTGTACAAACAAGTTTATATTAATGATATCGACGGAATCGTTTTTAATTTTGTGAATTCTTATGAATTCATTTTTTTTTTTTTTGCGATTATGAAGTTTGCGAAAGTACATGCAGAGGGTAATATTTACCGAAAATGGAGAAAAAGCAAACATATGCTTTCATTAATTTATGCAAAATTTTTGTTCATTAAAATATATATATATATATATATATATATATATATATATATATCAGTTAGATAGGTGCGAGTTTGTGACCCCGGGATTTACGCTTTTTTTTGCTCTATCACTGATATTGAGCGCTTTCAAATAAGTACCGCACATATATAATATATAAATGATAGAATATATATCAAATTGCATATATATATATATATGAAAAAGAAAGTGAACGTTTTTATACAAAAAATGGTGCTGGTATAGTACGTGAAAACTACCTCTTTGATTCTGATATCGTATGTGGTCTACCCGGTTTGAATTAAGAGTATATTTATAGATACGAGTTTTCGGCTATTTGAATCAATCAGTTAAGCACCATAGGTACCTGATACACGCTTGGGCGATCATGTCTCGAAAGTGACATGACTGACTGAGCAGAAGATTTTTCCGCAGTCGGTTGATTTGAGTTCAGCATAAACATTTGCACAGAGATAATGCTATTTTGGATAAATTTGAAGAGGGGAAAGCTGTCGGGAGCTAAAACGAAAATTTACCAAAAAAAAAAAAAAAAAAATAGAATAAATACATAATAAAAAAAAGATTGTCATTGTTTCAAGTTTCAGCTTTTTTTTTTTTTAACTAAAATTTTTTGTAATAAATGGAACGAAGAAATACGTAAAAAGTTACAATACTTTTTCTTTTTTTTTTTCTTTCTTGTAGCGGTAAAACGTAAAGATGTCTTCTGTTAAATACGTTTCTTTTCGTTTTTATTCTCTTACTCTCCCTCGCAACAAGTTGCAACTCTCCTTTATGTCAATACCTATGTAAGCGAGCTTCCCCACCTGGCCTCCCTGATCTTCTCACAGAGCAGGTGGGAGAGAGAAAGATTGCTACCCCCTCACTCACTCAAGCAATCATTTATTTTTCCTAGCATAAAACTGAAGCAGCAGTCTGTCTGACCGGGGCGAAATTTATAGATTCAACATTGTTATTCTTTAGCCAATGTCATTTATTTACCCACTGTTAGTTTAGACCCGTAGCTATTTTCCCCTTTTTTGCTATAGTCTACAAAATCTGTTTATAATTAGATATCATGAAAGCCATAACAGGATTATACAACAAGGAAGGACCTAGAGGGAAGTCTTATAACTTTTTTCAATACAGGTAAGTTTATTTTTAAAAGTACAGTTCGTATTGTCAGTTTGTTTTTCCTCTTTGCTTATATAGATTTATTATTTTATAAAAAGTTACTTGATAGTTTTTTTTTTTTAAAAGTCGCTCGTACACACAAACACGTATTTATTTTAAAAATTCAAATTATTTTTCTTACAACTCACAAAAAATTAGATATCTCTTGCTATAGAAAGAAGTCGTATAATATTTTAAATACTACTTACGGTTTACAAACATAACCTACTTTCACACTAGAATTGAGATCAAAATCAAGTTTGACGTACCTTAATGATTTATGGCTAACAACTAATTAAATTAAATATTAAAAGGAACTATTATAGAAAAAAAATGTTGCTTACATTCTTTAATTTTTACGCATGCGTATTTCAATTCTTAGGAAATGCTATCGCAGTTAGGAAGAATGTTATTGTAGAGATTTAAAATTTTAAACGCATTAAGTAAAAAAATTCTCATGAGATTGGAATATTTAACAAGTAGGATTGCTTCGATAATTTCGAAGTGGGTTAACCGTGCTGACTTTACACAATAACGGGTCTAGGCGTACGTTCAATTCTCGGTCGCTTCTTAAATATCCGGTTATTATAATTCGCACTGACAAATCCTTAATGTCGAACTCTCTTTATTCGGGCGGAGAAGGGCCCCAGACGAGGCCGATGTCTACGGACAGGCTTGGCTGGCGAAAAGTAGACAAAAACACGACCCCGCGTATGTGGGAGCGAGGGAATTTTAGAGTATACTCGCTAGGAAATTCCATAAACCCGACCTTCTGTCACGTTCCGTCTCTATGGAGAAGACTTGAATACCCAGATCTTTAATGTCATGCCTGCAGGATTTTTTTAAAAAAAACAGTTAAAATAAAAAGACCTTTCTTTTATAAAATTCTGTGGAGGGGATTGCACTGGGTGTACGGTAGAATGATCATGTGATTAAAAATGTTGGATTAAACAATGTAATCACCATTGTTTAGGTTAGAAAGAAAATAGTTATTTCCTGGTTAAAACCGCAACTTTGATATTTAACACTAACAGTGTATGCAAAATCTATGATATGCAAATAGCAAAGACAAAGTTAGGCTTGCGAATTTGAATAGCATGACTCATTGATCAGTTGGTTTCAGTAATCGAAGCTAGGATAACCGATTATTTATAACAGTACTGTTCACTTTTTACAAAGTCTAGAGAACTAGTGAAAACTAAAAAAAAATAATTTGGAAGAAGCGAGGAAAGCAATTGTTAATTTGAACAGATAAATTTACCGGGAGTATTTTTATTTTTTAATTTTGTTTTAATTTAAATATTAACAAAACATCTCCGTGATTTATCTTATTCATCTAGCTGTTGTTTCATTAATTTTTTTACTTTTAATCAGTTTATTTTTATTTTTTAAAACACGATATTTAAAAAAAAATTAAATCAAGCTTAAATTTGTTCATTTGAGATCATTTCTTTTCTCTCTCTAAAAAAGATTTTTCTAAAAAAAAATAAAATGCATTTCTCTTTTCACTTCAAAACCGCAAAACTTTCAAGAACATTTGAGATTATGACTATAAAAATGTACGATTTAAAGTTAGACTCAACAAGTAACACCTACGTGAAGAAATTTTTTGTTTTTTAAGAAAAAGAAAACAAACTTTCACATATGTATGAAGCTGGACTTTTATATGGTTGTATTTGTGTGACTAAATAACATTTTTCGTTTTTATTATTGTGAGAATTCGTGATTGCTTTTTAAGATCTACAACACAAAAAAGCATTAAAATCTGACGCACATTTGCAATATGAGATTAATTAAAAATAAATAAAATAAATAACCACGTCCGCTGTTTAAATGAAACCAGCCCAAAGGTCTGACGATGTGCATTTATTTATAACCAATGTCGACTTCTTACCTACCTGTTCGTAGAGAGCAACACAATCATTAATATTACTTTTTGGGTATGCATGTGGGTGGGTATTTTGTATGATTTCTCTACAATACACAAAGGGAATCTGGACAAAATCTGATCTGCTAATCAAGACAGGTGTGCTAAAGGGGCTTAAGGGGATTGTAGTACTTTAAATTATCCTGTTAGGATTTAAAACTCGATATGTCAAACTACTCGGCTTCGGAGTATTTCACAGCGATTAATTCCTAACTTTGAATCTGGTTAGTTTTTTTACGTTTATTTGAAGCAAATAACTTAAATTACTTAATTCTCAACGTGGACTTGAAATAGTTTTTTTTTTTTTTTTTTTTTTTTTCAAACGTTGTTGTTAGATTAAAGACAAAAAACACACATAAATTGACTTACTGAATATTTTTAATTACTCACCAGACGAGAGGCTTAATTTTTTTTTTTTTTTTTTTTTCCCCGGCTACCACATCCCACTTTAAATCTCGACCTTTTCACATTTGTGCTAGTGGATACAGATAAATACCTGTTTAAAGCATAAACAATAAGAAGCCTTACTTAGACTGATCCGCACATAAAAAAAAGTGGAGGGCAAAATATTTTTTGGGGGAAGTAACCTTTATGTATATTAACATTCTTTTTCTACCTTCTCCTTGGGAAAATAGAAAAACATTGATATTTTTTCTTTTTTTTTTAAGCTATAGAGGGAAGTCCTGTTCATAATATCGATTCAGTGTAAAATCGATCCCTAACTTTTACGGGCCTAATTGTTATTTATTAATGTCAAATTTGAAACTACTTACATCATTGATATTTAGAATTTTATTAAATTTATGCTTGAAACTTGTTTTGAGGAAGAGATTGTTGGAAAGCTCATCTACAAACATTCTAATATGGCGTATTTTTATTATATTTTTAATCGTTTCACCCCACGCAAGGCGGTACCGCCACTGATGCGCAGGGGTCTACATAAGTTAATTTTAGGCAGGAGGTGAGCGAAGAGAAAGACGAACCAGTTACAGGGGGTGTCAGAGAAAGGACTAGAGAAGGATGGGAAGACAGCTGCGAAGGTAAAGTGAGAAAGGAAAAAAAAAAGGTACACAGGGTGATGTAGAAAAGACTGGAGTCAAGTGGATAAAAAATGGGAATTGACATTGCATTTAAATTCCTGAAGGTTGTAGCCGTCAGGAAAGCAAGTATATGGAAGAGAGTTCCACATGCGAAAAGTGCGAGAAAAGAAGCTGCAGGAGTAGAATTGTCACCTGCATTTGGTTGATCTAACTGTAAATGGGTGGAACCTTGTTGCCAGTCTGGTTGTACGAGTAAATTCTTGTGGTGGTGGTGAGGAGGCACCAGTGACTTAAGTTCGTCGGAGCAGAAGCCATGAAAATATTTGTAGAATAGACAGAGGGAAGCCACATCCCGCCGGTGAGAAAGTGGCTGGAGTCGAGCTGCTAAGTCGGGACCAATCACATTACAGATTCTCCTTTGGAGCTTGTCGAGAACACTGAGATGAACAGCAGGGGCGCCTGACCAAATATGACAGCAGTATTCTATACACGCGCGAATGGTTAGTGTGTAATTATTTACTGTAAGTAAATTAATAAATAAAATAAACTCTGATATATCGTTTTTTAATTTGTTTTTTAAACAAAAATGTAGATATACAGGGTGTCTCAAAAAATGTACCCACACTTTGAATGACGAGAAAACCTTTATTTATGAACATAAAGTTAAATGGAATAGCTTCGAATACAGAAGAAAAATGTAATTGAAGAACCATGTTCGCAAATGTTCAAATTGATGACCATTATTGTCCAGACGCTTCATGATGCGATAGACGCTATCTTTAAGATGTGGGTTTCCCGACCAGTTTGTCGAAGTGATTTCTGTAGTGATCGAAGGAGTGTTTGCTGCACCTGCTCTTCTTTTCCAGGGCTCGTGGATGTCCGTGGTCGTACAGAACGTTTCTTGTTGACGTTCTGGACGGTTCCATCGGCTTCAAATTTGTCTCTGATGCGAGAAATGGTCCGACTCGTTGGTAGCGGTTTTGTGAATTCCCTTCTGAATCGTCTTTGGACTTTAATGTCGTTTTCGGCCTTCCAGTAACATTTCAGGACAAACTTCCTCTCTTACAAACTAAATTGTTTTCCTGCCATGCTGTGATTAATTAATTACATCTGCATAAAAGGCAAAAATACATGTTAGAGACAGTTAAAGTGAGTACATTTTTGAGACTCTGTATTTTTAAAGAAATCATTTTGCATAAAAAATCTAAAAGAAATCCGTTACTTTTATTTGTGATCTAACTTCCGAGTATGATCTACCAGAATCAGTGGGTACGACGGCCCCCACCCCAGGCAATCATATTAAGAGGATATCCATGTATTTTTTTTCCGTAAACATGTTAAGGACATCCAATCAAAGAGTGAAATAAAAAATAGTTTACATTTAATTTGAATAAAGTATTTTTTTTTCATGTTTTATCATTTAAAATGTATTTCTCGTATTTGTCAGTACTAGCCTCTTTAACCCCACCCCCCGCCACTTCGAGTCTTAGTGACATAAAATCAAGGAGCTGACCCTGGGCATCATTAAAGCTTTGCACGTCACTGATCAGAACACGTCACGAAAGTATGTAATCTATGAGCTGAGAAAATTGTTTTAATTTAAATTAAGAAAAATTATATGGACGGAATAAAACAAGTGGTTTTTATTTAATTACTAGCAGTATAGCCCGGCGTTGCTCGGGTGTAATGAAAGCTTTAAAACTAATCCATGGTCCTGGAGCTCAGACTCTTTGGACGTTGGCACGAAAGACTAAAAAGCAATGGAAACAACTATTGCTTTTTAGTCTTTCGTGCCAACGTCCAAAGAGTCTTAGCTCCAGGACCATAGATTAGTTTTAAAGCTTTCATTACGCCGGGCTATACTGCTAGTGCAACTCCGTCTATGGTTTCTGCTATCATTTCTAAACTGGATCCTCACAAAAGCATGTGGACTTGCAATAGTTCTTCAGAAATGTGCACCTCAACTGTCACCTGTTCTCTTCAAAGTCTACAATAAATGCCTTGCTGCTTATTGCTTTCCTGCTTGTTAAAAATCCTCTTCTGTAATTAGTCCTTAAGAACCTAGGTGAATATCTAATCCTTTTAACTATCGGCCTATTAACCTTCTTTCTATTTTTACAAAAGTACGTGAGGCTGTAATTAATTCTGAATTAAGCATCATACATCACAGGGTCTTCTTTCAGATAAGCAGTATGTCTTTCACTTTTCTAGGTCAGCTGCTGATGTATTAACAATTATTACTGAAAGAATCTATCAAGATTTAGATAATATAGAAGCTCTGACAGTTGCTATAGAGATCTCGAAAGTATTTGACAGGGTTTGGCATACTGGCCTCTACACTATTTGAAAGATTATAGTATATCTGGCCGAATTTTTGAACAGTCAAATCTCGAAATAAAAGTTGAATGGCTACCCTTCTGGATTTTTTTTTGCTTAAATGTAGGTGGTCCCCAGGATCTCTCCTTGGACCTACGTTGTTTCTAATTTTCATAAATGACCGAAACAGTCCTCTTTTAAGAAAACCTTTTTTACCGTCTATCAGCATGGCTGATGCTAACCCCTAAAGGAATGACACCTTGCGTCTTCTTGGACTAACGTTCCCGCTGACATGAAATGGGAAGATTGTATTGAATCAATTGCTAAGTCTGCAGCTAATAAAGTTGGTTCACTATATCGTTGAAGATAATTTTCTCGAAGTCTACCATTCGTACTTGATTTAAATATTGCTGTTACATCTAGTCTGGTGCTTTTGTTAAATATATTTAGAGATTCTTGATAAAATTCAATGAATCTTCAATGTTATTGATCCTGACATGGCATCTCAGACCCTTTCTTATCACTGTAACGTAACTTCTCTGTGTCTTTTCTATATTTTCATAGTATTTTTTTAAACTTTCCTTTATGGTACCTAGGCTTTATTCCAAGATTTTATGGTACCTAGGCTTTACATTCCAAGATTTTATGGTACCTAGGCTTTACATTCCAAGATTTTATGGTACCTAGGCTTTACATTCCAAGATTTTATGGTACCTAGGCTTTACATTCCAAGATTTTATGGTACCTAGGCTTTACATTCCAAGATTTTATGGTACCTAGGCTTTACATTCCAAGATTTTATGGTACCTAGGCTTTACATTCCAAGATTTTATGGTACCTAGGCTTTACATTCCAAGATTAAAGGCAGTTTCATCATTTTACAGTTGAAGTGGCTAGATATAACCGTAAGTTCTATGCTAACAGTTTCTTCTAACTTTTCGCTTGCGGAACTCTCTTCTTGTTTCCCAGTCAAACTTGTATTTAAACTTTTTGAAGTTCCATGTCAGTGGTTATTTTGTCTTAATTCTTGTTCTTTTATTGTCCTATTTCTTTAATAGTTTTTCTCATATTTTCTTACTCAGCAATATCCCATTGCGTCCTAGTGGCTTTATTTCCTTGCTTGGAACGAAATGAACAACAAAAAATACAAACAACAAAAATAAACATGTGACTCGAAGAGAAATGTCATAAAGAAAATGCTGACACTTCACAACCCTTCAAATAAAAGGGTAAGAAGGAACCCCTCTCATTTGTCAGTACTGGAAAGAGCGATAACAGCTACTGGACTTGACAAACATAATGACCTTTCTCTTACTCTGCAATGTTGCTGACTGCGCATCAACACGAGATATTTATTCTCATGTTAATTTTGAGTTTATTTTTCCATGCTGGCTCAATGCATGTTCGAAGAGAAACCTATTTTGCTGAAAAACTCTTTCAAGAGAAAGATTTTATAAATTACTCTTGAATGCAGTACTAACTATTCGCTCAGTAAATGCCAAATATTTCCTTGGAAGGAAACGGCTAATGTTACCATTTTAGCATATTAATTGAAAAAAATATTATTGAAGATATTACTGAAATAAATAATTACTCATATTGTTCGGACTGTATTCCTCATCTTTATTTCCATATTCACGACGTTTCGACCGTTGTACACTCCGACCATCATCAGGTGACTTAAAAACTTTGTTTAAATCACTGTCTCTAAGCAACGCTTTTCATGTTTTCTTGACCCAAAGAGTTACTAGTTCAATACCTGGCTACAGCAATGGTGCAAAAAACTTAGTTGTGTTAAAGGAAGATAAGACATCCGGAAGTGACATAACTTTTGGAACGAGAACAATATACACCAGTGATCAAAATAAAGTTCGAAATTTTAATTACCTGAAGAAGGTCAAAGTGTACAACGGCCGAAACGTCGCGAATATGGCAATAAAGATGAGGTCAAAAGTCCGAACAATATAAATAAGGAAACTCTTTTCATAGGCACAAAAGGGGACCCACCAAGATTAGGCGGTGCTTTGGTCTTAAGTTACGACACATAAAACAAACCAAAGAAAAACACCATTTCAGAGCTGGTTTTCTTGAGAGATCATATTTAGGTTATGGTTCTCCATAACTTCCTATTCTTTGAGCTCGTGCAAAAATGTCCGGTAGTACTTGTATAAGGCAGGATCAGACTCTCGTCTAATTTTTCCCTTTCTACATGAAGGCAGTCTGATAAGATTAATTTCGTGTGGAACTTTGTCATATTTTGCGCATGTGATCCGCTCAGTGGAAACTATTCCTTTTTACATTACATTAGTATGACGTATGTACGTTGTGATGACATGAAACGCAGTTCAAGTGAAGCTTCCTTAACTGGGTAGAGTGTATCAAGTTGATTTTTAGATTCAAATTTCGATTATTTTTGTTGAAGAACTATTGGAGTCTTTTTCTAAACTTTTCGTCTCTTTTGATACATAACTAAGTAGATTTTCCCGCAGAAGGTTGCTATTACTTTCTGCAAAAGAGAAGAAAATGGATTGATACCTTTACCAAGGGTATTTGTGCGTAAGTGAATGAAACGAATTCGACTGGAATTCGAACTCGGTTTCTCATTCCTTTTTGCGGTAGGCTGGTTGCCAACCAAGGCTATAGAAGCCAATCTGTCCTGCTATTCAACCTATAGCTGGAAGGAGAAGAGGGATGAACACCTTTACCAAGGGTATTTGTGCGTAAGTGAATAAAATGAATTCGACTGTAATTCAAACTAAATAAATATCCTTCCAAATATCTCAAACATGTATACATAAAGAACTGTTATGTTTGAAGTGTTTCTTTAGTGTAATGTTTCTTCAAGACGAAGGCAATCATGGCTCTCCACAATATCTTATCCTTTGTATCTCTAAGCAATGTTTGTACCATTACCACCCTGTCACTTATTCAGCCTATGGTCAAATGACACGAAAAGAACTAGTACCCATTCGGTCATCAAAGTTAAGCAGTGTCCAGCTCGTTCAGTACTTAGATGAGGGTGACTTTTAAACGCCGAATAGTGTTTTAAAAATAAAAAGTACAGCAATCTCGAAGTATGTTTTGGCTTTATAGAATCCACAAACGACTGATAATGTAAACAAAAATTAATCCCACTTTATCCATCTCATTAGGTAGGTTATTAGCTATTTTCCTGTGCCACTTTTGCCTTCAATATGTTCCTGTGAGTGTTAAATTCTCCAAACTCTTTATTAAATTATAACTTTCTTTTTTCCATTTCTGTTTTCCTTAAACTTATTTCTGTACACATGCCCCACTCTCTTATATTTTCAGCATTCTGTACAATCTCTTTGTCTAAAGACTCTTAATTATCTCATCAAAAACTGTACAACATTCACTGTTATGTAGGATGGTTGATGTAACATTGCAGTTCAGCACTTTATTCTTTGTTTCGAAAAACTTTATCGCTTCTAAATACTTGGCTTAGCTTTGGAAAAACGTCTTCCGCTGTTCTAATGCTCATTTGAATTTCTTGCCGCATATCACACTTCACCCATGTCTATTGAACAGGTTAAGAGGCTCATCCCATTTAGGATGTGGTTTCTGGCTTTCTCTTTTTTTTTTTTTTTTTTTTTTTTTTCAATTAGAGTAGATAGATCTATCGCCCGATTCACACTCCACCCATGTTTATTGAACATGTTAAGAGGCTCATCCCTTGTTCCCTGTTTAGGATGTGGTTTTCGGCTTTCTCTTTTCCAATCTTTTCACTCTTACGTAGCCCTCTGCACATCAGTGGCGTTACCGCCTTGCTCGGGGTGATACGATTAATAAAAAATAATAATTATGTCATCTGTTATAACACTTCCCGGATAATTGGATTTTTTTTTTTTAATCGTTTCACCCCAAGCAAGGCATTCCGCTGCCACTATTGTGCAGGGGGTTACATATTTCTGCACTTTTTGGCTTTTCACGTCTCCAGTTTGTCGCTCGCATCTTCGTTCTTCCCTCCCGCTGTCGACGTTACATTCCACCTTCATACATTCCTTTAAATAGAAAATGTAAAACTGAAGATGAGTGTACTGAATTACATTATTCAGTCAGTTAAGTGCCATACGTGATACACGCTTGGGCGATCATTTCTCGAAAGAGATATGACTGACTAGGCAGAAGATTATCCCGCAGTAGGTTGCCATTGCTTTCTGCGGTAGACTGGTTGCCGACCAAGGCTATAGAACCCAATCTGTCCTGTTATTTAATCCATAACTGGAAGGAATAGACGGATTAGTACCTTTCCTAAGGGTATTTGCGCGTAAGTGAACATAATGGATTCAACTGGAATTAGAACTCGGCTCTCCGGCTTCTCGTTCCGAGCCAATATCCACTGTACCACAACGCAAATCTGCGAATTACATTAATACTTTTTTTTCTTTTCTTTTTTTTTTTTTTTGATTTCTCACCTTATTTCCTTCTCTTTTCTTCCCGTTTTTCTTTTTTCTTCTGTTTTTTGTTTTATCTTGTACGAGAAAATATTTTCCAAAAATAAAGGGAAGCGTTGTTTTCATATAATCAAAAAACTTTTCAAATAAGTATTCACTACATTATGAAACATTGTTCTTTTAATGTCGAAACAAAATGTGCAATTTTGTAATAGTTTTCCACATGTTCTAATGTAATAAATTAATAAATATTCATTGCTCTATTTTTATATTAAACACTCTTTAAACTTGTTTTGAACGTTGCAATTTTATCTTTCGTCCTTATTCACACACACACACACATATATATATATATATATATATATATATATATATATATATATATACAAACACAAAAGATTGTTTCTGGAATGTGGAGTTAGCCTTATGTACATGTGAACTGTTGTCAACTTTTCGGTCGTTGTAATCTCCGGCCTTCATTAAATCATCAGTTTGTGAACTTGGTCAAATAATATTTGAACTGGTATAAGCAGTGCGTACAATCTGTGAATTGGACTGGGCAGCACAGACTCTGTGTAAACGGAGCAAGCAATAACTGAGCATTACTAAGTCGATGAGATAACACTAAATTATTAATCGAGCACAATTTACCATTCGTAGATTAAATAAATGTCCAGTTCGAAAACTGAAGGCCGAAACCTCATTATAACAAAGATGGCACACAATATCTGGTGTCTGAATAATATAAACTAATCTGTACCACCATGAAAACATTCGATTAAATAAGAAACAACGAACTGATGTCAGTCAGTTAAGTGCCATACGCGATACACGCTTGGGCGATCATGTCTCGAAAGAGACATGACTGACTGGGCAGAAGATTATCCCGCAGTAGGTTGCCATTGCTTTCTGCGGTAGGCTGGTTGCCAACCAAGGCTATAGAAGCCAATCTGTCCTGCTATTCAACCTATAGCTGGAAGGAGAAGAGGGATGAACACCTTTACCAAGGGTATTTGTGCGTAAGTGAATAAAATGAATTCGACTGTAATTCAAACTAAATAAATATCCTTCCAAATATCTCAAACATGTATACATAAAGAACTGTTATGTTTGAAGTGTTTCTTTAGTGTAATGTTTCTTCAAGACGAAGGCAATCATGGCTCTCCACAATATCTTATCCTTTGTATCTCTAAGCAATGTTTGTACCATTACCACCCTGTCACTTATTCAGCCTATGGTCAAATGACACGAAAAGAACTAGTACCCATTCGGTCATCAAAGTTAAGCAGTGTCCAGCTCGTTCAGTACTTAGATGAGGGTGACTTTTAAACGCCGAATAGTGTTTTAAAAATAAAAAGTACAGCAATCTCGAAGTATGTTTTGGCTTTATAGAATCCACAAACGACTGATAATGTAAACAAAAATTAATCCCACTTTATCCATCTCATTAGGTAGGTTATTAGCTATTTTCCTGTGCCACTTTTGCCTTCAATATGTTCCTGTGAGTGTTAAATTCTCCAAACTCTTTATTAAATTATAACTTTCTTTTTTTCCATTTCTGTTTTCCTTAAACTTATTTCTGTACACATGCCCCACTCTCTTATATTTTCAGCATTCTGTACAATCTCTTTGTCTAAAGACTCTTAATTATCTCATCAAAAACTGTACAACATTCACTGTTATGTAGGATGGTTGATGTAACATTGCAGTTCAGCACTTTATTCTTTGTTTCGAAAAACTTTATCGCTTCTAAATACTTGGCTTAGCTTTGGAAAAACGTCTTCCGCTGTTCTAATGCTCATTTGAATTTCTTGCCGCATATCACACTTCACCCATGTCTATTGAACAGGTTAAGAGGCTCATCCCATTTAGGATGTGGTTTCTGGCTTTCTCTTTTTTTTTTTTTTTTTTTTTTTTCAATTAGAGTAGATAGATCTATCGCCCGATTCACACTCCACCCATGTTTATTGAACATGTTAAGAGGCTCATCCCTTGTTCCCTGTTTAGGATGTGGTTTTCGGCTTTCTCTTTTCCAATCTTTTCACTCTTACGTAGCCCTCTGCACATCAGTGGCGTTACCGCCTTGCTCGGGGTGATACGATTAATAAAAAATAATAATTATGTCATCTGTTATAACACTTCCCGGATAATTTGATTTTTTTTTTTTTAATCGTTTCACCCCAAGCAAGGCATTCCGCTGCCACTATTGTGCAGGGGGTTACATATTTCTGCACTTTTTGGCTTTTCACGTCTCCAGTTTGTCGCTCGCATCTTCGTTCTTCCCTCCCGCTGTCGACGTTACATTCCACCTTCATACATTCCTTTAAATAGAAAATGTAAAACTGAAGATGAGTGTACTGAATTACATTATTCAGTCAGTTAAGTGCCATACGTGATACACGCTTGGGCGATCATTTCTCGAAAGAGATATGACTGACTAGGCAGAAGATTATCCCGCAGTAGGTTGCCATTGCTTTCTGCGGTAGACTGGTTGCCGACCAAGGCTATAGAACCCAATCTGTCCTGTTATTTAATCCATAACTGGAAGGAATAGACGGATTAGTACCTTTCCTAAGGGTATTTGCGCGTAAGTGAACATAATGGATTCAACTGGAATTAGAACTCGGCTCTCCGGCTTCTCGTTCCGAGCCAATATCCACTGTACCACAACGCAAATCTGCGAATTACATTAATACTTTTTTTCTTTTCTTTTTTTTTTTTTTTGATTTCTCACCTTATTTCCTTCTCTTTTCTTCCCGTTTTTCTTTTTTTCTTCTGTTTTTTGTTTTATCTTGTACGAGAAAATATTTTCCAAAAATAAAGGGAAGCGTTGTTTTCATATAATCAAAAAACTTTTCAAATAAGTATTCACTACATTATGAAACATTGTTCTTTTAATGTCGAAACAAAATGTGCAATTTTGTAATAGTTTTCCACATGTTCTAATGTAATAAATTAATAAATATTCATTGCTCTATTTTTATATTAAACACTCTTTAAACTTGTTTTGAACGTTGCAATTTTATCTTTCGTCCTTATTCACACACACACACACACATATATATATATATATATATATATATATATATATATATATATATATACAAACACAAAAGATTGTTTCTGGAATGTGGAGTTAGCCTTATGTACATGTGAACTGTTGTCAACTTTTCGGTCGTTGTAATCTCCGGCCTTCATTAAATCATCAGTTTGTGAACTTGGTCAAATAATATTTGAACTGGTATAAGCAGTGCGTACAATCTGTGAATTGGACTGGGCAGCACAGACTCTGTGTAAACGGAGCAAGCAATAACTGAGCATTACTAAGTCGATGAGATAACACTAAATTATTAATCGAGCACAATTTACCATTCGTAGATTAAATAAATGTCCAGTTCGAAAACTGAAGGCCGAAACCTCATTATAACAAAGATGGCACACAATATCTGGTGTCTGAATAATATAAACTAATCTGTACCACCATGAAAACATTCGATTAAATAAGAAACAACGAACTGATGTCAGTCAGTTAAGTGCCATACGCGATACACGCTTGGGCGATCATGTCTCGAAAGAGACATGACTGACTGGGCAGAAGATTATCCCGCAGTAGGTTGCCATTGCTTTCTGCGGTAGACTGGTTGCCGACCAAGGCTATAGAACCCAATCTGTCCTGCTATCTAACCCATAACTGGGAGGAAGAGACGGATTAATACCTTTCCCAAGGGTATTTGCGCGTAAGTGAAGGCATGACTATGCCTAAATATCGTATGTTGAATTGCAGTAAAAATGAAACCTGAAAAGCGCATGTTTGTTTACAAGGAAAGCTGATTTCCAAGTGTTAAATATAGGTTTGGTCCTATTGACTAATAAATCAACATTGCTATGCAGAGAGTATAATTTCCAGTAAAGCAATTATTCGTTAAGTTCCTATTACTGAGACGTTCGAGTTCTTGCAGTCGTTGTTTTCCTCTATTTCCTGTCAATTCCATAAAACTTTTCTGATATCTTCGCATCCAACAGGTTTTGTTGTATACGCACGTTGCCTTATTTTCAAATACAATTATATTTTCAGTTATACATGAGTAGAGTAACCGGGTAATGTTTTGATTTGTTCCCCGAAGGCCCTTATCCCTTCAAATCTTTCCAAAACATGCTTATTTTCGTACTGCTGAACTCAAATCGATAATTGTTTGACGAAACCTACCTTTTTTTTTTTTTTTTTTTTTTTTCAAGTTAACGAACAGGAAAATATCGAATTTCTTGGCGCTGTTTATCTCATCCCGTAACCACGCTTGAAAAATGTTATTCACTGCAGAATGACTTCACGCGTAGTTTGCCGATTTTTTTTGCCTTTTTACTTCCTTTTTGCAATTACTACGCGGAAATTAAGTTCCGAAACCAAACAAATCGCGGAGTAATTGCTCAAAGGAAGTAAACAGGTCGAAATAAGTATCCTACGCCTCAAGTCATTCAGCGATGAATCAGATATAAGAACGGTGGTAAGGGGTGAGATATAGTCCGATTTTTTTTTTCTGGTCGATAACATGAAAAAAAGCTAGGTTTCTTCAATAAACAATTATCGATTTGAGTTCAGCATATACATTTGCACGAAACTAAGGATGTTTTGGAAAGATTTGACGGGGTAAATGCCTTCGGAGGAACAAATCAAAAATTTACCAGTAACCGTACGATTTTTTCCCCAATATATTATCTTATGACAAATCAAACTCGGGATCTAGCTATGAACTTCCCAAAGTGAGCGGGATCTTCCTCACTCTTGGGGTCGTGAGAGGATGGCAAAGGCGGCGGTAAAAGGCGTTTTTAAAAATTAAGCTGTGCAAGGCTGACAGAACTGATCAATTTTTTTTTTTTATCACTATGGCAAATCTAAATCATTGACAGCTTTTCCCAAGAGTCGCTGTTTTGCAAAGCAGTCCCAAGAAGATATTTCCTCGATCAGTACAAGATAACTGTTATCTATCCTATTCTGTTTAACAATCTGTATCCATTTTCTCCTCCTTCGTTCATAAAACGCCCTTATGAAATTACTAGCAGTATAGCCCGGCGTTGCTCGCATGTAATGAAAGCTTTAAAACTAATCCATGGTCCTGGAGCTCAGACTCAACCTAAAGAATATTTGTGTGAAGTTTGGTGACAATCGGATAAAAATTGTGAATTTGTATAAAGGACACACACACACACACACACACACACACACACACACACACACACACACACATATATATATATATATATATATATATATATATATATATATACATAATCGATTTTCTGCACTATTGTTAGAACTGCAACTTTGAAACTTCTGAATATCGTTTCTTATGTCTTTGTCTGTGAGTTAATCAAATTTGATTAAAATCGGACCACTCCTTCTATAACCCGATTTTTTCGATGGTCGATATTTATCGGAGGTACCTCGACACAAAACCTAGCTAAGAACACTCACAGATGCTTATAGTACAACGGTGTAAATTTTCAAGAAAATAGGTTCAGCCGTTTCGGAGTCTATAGGTAACGGACACACACACACACACACGCAGTTCCATTTATAAATAAGTTTAGATTCTCCATCTTTATTGACTTATTGTCCTTAGATGTCACAGTGCTGATAGAAGACACAGAAAGGAAACTACAAAACCTCCTACACAATGTAACAAAGCAACGTGGGAAGAAAGAACTAAACATAAACTACAAGAAAACTGAATGTATAGTCATCAACAAAAAAGAGCCCACATTGCCAATTGAATGCCGGGGATACTAAAATAGTCAGTACAGTAATTTAAATATGAGGGTAGTATTTTCACAGAACATGACTAAGGACTGTGAGAACGTCATTCCATGGAGCTGTGGAAAGAAATATAATAGAGAAACGGGCCACCCCTTTAAGGGAATGCTACAAAGACATCGCAAGGCCGTAATACGAGGGTAAATAGAAAAATCAGGCGTAGCTGACTATATATGAAGGGAGAAAAGGGATCACCGCCCTCTATGGGATGAAGTTGAAATAATAAAACACCAATGGAAACTACGTAAACTTAAGGAATCTGCGTATATGCTAGGCTACAAATATTTAAGCCGAACAAGCATATGAATACAACATGGGAACCAGTAATATGGAGTGCTAAAGAAAACTGAACAGGCAAAAAAAAAAAAAAAATATATATATATATATATATATATATATACACACACACACACACACACACACACAAGAGATCACGGGATTTGTAACCCATTGATTCCTGACGAAGCCAAATCCTTTCCAGGCTAGTTTTGAAATCGGTTTTTCCTTTTCTATATCGGTTACCACACCAAAGCTATAGGAACTACTCATATTTAAATAGATTCATACTTTTCCCATGAGTATTAGCATAAACTCTACTGGAATTCGAACTCTAATCTCCGATTCCGCTATCCGTTACTTTACCACCGCATATATATATATATATATATATATATATATATAAAATTGTGTAACATTGTTTAAGAGCGTATCAACTCCTCCTTGGTCATTTAATGTTGGAATTTTATTTTCTTTGAAGTTTGAATAGATGGTACTCAACTTTTTGAATATACAGTAACAAACATAAAGATCTAAATATGAAGTAACTTTTTTTCTTAAAGCTTCTAAGAACATTTTATGAAGGAAAAAAGGATATAAAGGTAAATTATGTAATTCCAAAATATAAAGCTCAAACTTATTTTAATAAAGTTATAGGAATAATTATAAAACATTCGAAAAAATTAAATGATTAAAAACATCATACTATTATAATGAATACATCATATCCAAATGAAAATAGCGTTCATAATTCATTAGTACTTGATGTGAAAAACCTTTACTTTCAATAACAGCTTGGCTTCCTTTGCTACATGAGCGAATTAATGTCTTGCATTCATTAACGGATGTTTTCTCCCATTCTCCTTTCAAATTAGTCCATAGTTGTTGAATTCTTTTCCTTAGCTTCTTCATTTAGTAACTTCCAAACCTTCTCAATAGGATTCATGTCTGGGCTTTGAGCAGGTCTCTCCATAACAGTAAACATCTTCCTCAGAAGGAAATGTCTTAAAAGACTTCGCTGTGTGACATGGCGCGTTATCATGCATAAATACGGCTGGTTGATCAATTGCAGTTCTCGAATTAAGTACAACTCGTTTCTTCAATATCTCATTGATTAATGTATATTTTCAAACTAGCTCGTGAATTAGCAAACGGTGAAAGTTTTTTTATTTTGTACTCACCACAGATATTAATTAAAAAGTTTGATTAAATCCCAGCTCTTTATACCCGCGATTAATTGTGACGAAACTGGATTTGACTGCAAAAATTTGACCTAACATTTCTGAACAAAACATTTGAAAATGTTAGTTAACTATCTTAATATTAAATTCTTCTCAGAAAATTACTTTATTATTTTTTCGATAATTTAGGCATCCAGTTATCTGGTATTTTGAATTAGCCGGACATACTTTTTCAAATCCTACTCCAATGTGTCAGAATAATCAAGGAAGTCCTCTGATTGAGGGTCACCCTTGTGTTACACACTGTATAATAATTAAAACATTTTAAATGTGTGCGTATTATGACCTGTATTTTCTTTCTTACGGGTGGCTGTACGTGATAAATATCATTAAATGGTCACGTTTCAAAGGTTGCACTCCTAACAAGAAAAAAAAATCTAAAACTATATAAACATTTTGGCAGGATACAATTCTTTCATATCTTCCGTGTTTCCTATGCCCTACGTTTCAACATTCAACGAGCTTTGTAAATCATCCCTTCAAAATTTAAAGCAAGTTTGATATCCTAATTCCTAGTTTTAAAAAAAAAAAGTAATTGAGATTCACAATTTGTGGAGGTATATATAAAAAAAAAAATGAAAAAATAGATATTAAAATTAATAAATGCCATAACATTTCATAAACTATTGAGTTACCGCTGTCGTTATATAATCTCATTCTGTTATTAAATTGTAAAATTATTTTCAGTTTATATATTTTTTTTATTTTTTCGTAACACATCTTTAAACGTAAGGCTATAAAGCTAAACTAACTAAAATTGCAGAAAATATTGTTAAATTTTTAATTTTATTATGTAGTTAAAAACCAAAAAAAGAAGCGTTCGATTCATTAAGCTTGTTGCGGGGGCGTTGAAGAAAGTTGACCCCGCAAGGGTTAGATTTAGAAAAGTGTGAATAGCCAAGACAATGAGGAGACAAGGACAGACGTATGAACAATAACAACTTTGGTGTTCATTTCTATATTTTCCAACCTTAGCATTTTATTCAATTTTTTTTTCCAATCAATATAATTTCGGTTTGAAATATACCAGAGTATTTTGGTTATTGGAATTAGTTCATTTAATCTCTTTGCTTTCAGTGAAAGCTAAAATTAAAGCTTCAAGAAAACTTATTTTTAAAAATACAATTTGAAATTAGGTACCTAAAAGAGTCAAAGGTAGCCGCCACTTCTACTCTACAGCTTCTTTTCTTGCACTTTCCGTCTATGGAACTCCCTGCGTATACTTACTTTTCTGATAGCTACAATCTTCAAGAGTTTGAAGTGCAACGTTTCTCTTATCCTTTCAATATTTATTTATGTAAAAATACAAACATTGTGGCACAAAGCCGAAAAGGGGAGGGGTAGAGAGTGGTATTCACTTAACTATCCTATACCTAGTTAAACACTATCACGACCCAATCACACATTACAATTTACACATTCACCACAAGAACCCGTCCATCAGCTCCCAATCCTTCATACACCACAATACCACAAATTTACAAGGGACACCTAAAAAAAGGGGGGGGGCCCATGACAATAAAAAAGCGTTTCTCTTATCCTTTCTCCGACACCTCTTGTATCTTACTTTAAAAAAAAAAATTAAATCTCCTCATGTAAATCCCTGGGTACCAATCGCCTTGGTTGGAGTGAAACGATGATGTAAAAACAAAAAAAAAAGAAAGTAAACAAATAAATGCGAGTTCTGTCTAGTGACGTCAATACATTCCTTTTGAACCCCGGCTTTTGATTTATTTATCTACTTTAATTTAATAAACTTTTTTTTTGTATATGGTAATGGGCTTGGTTCTCATTTCACGTATCTACTTTTCCTACTATGAAGACAATATGTATAATAATTTTTCTACATAAAGAACTTCCGTTCAATCATTGTAGTTTAAACTGACTTTTCACTATTGTAGTTTATAATAATATTTGGAAAAAAATGGCGTTACTTTAAAACTGCGAGAATATGGGTTAATTACCGGGTTTTTGCATTCGCTTGGGTAGGATTTATAAAACAAATACAGAAAGATTCTCTTGCCATTTTTAGTTCAGAACTCATGTGCATTGCGTTGTAGAATTTGAAGAATATGATTGTCACTAATCAGGAATTAAATCAAGAGTTACTAACGATTTAATTCATGTAATCCTTTGGGGTTTTTTTTTTTTTTTGGGGTTTTTTTTTTTTTTGTTTTTAAATATCAATTTTTTTTATTCGTTCTCTCCATTTCTTTAAATCTTTGTTTTTCCTCTTTTTTTATTTATTTCCCCCTTTTTTTTCCTCTTTTTTTGATTTATTTCCTTTCCCCCCCACCCGTTCCAGACTTGCTAATTCTTAAAATCAGCATATATAATTTATTTCCACCCACATCTATTGAACAGGTGAAGTGGCTCATCCCTTGTTTCCTGTTTAGGATGCGGTTTCCGGCTTTCTCTTTTCCATTATTTTTACCCTTACGTAGCCCCCTGCGCATCAGTGGCGTTATCGCCTTGCTTGGGGTGATATGATTAAAAAAAAAAATTTAATCCATATTTACAAATACATTTTTAAACATACTTCTAGCTATTTCTCCCTAACTTATGCTTACAGTTGTTGACTAACAAATATTATTGAACGTTTTTTTTTTTGTTTTGTTTTTTTTTGTTTTTTGTTTTTGTTTTTTTTTTTGTTTATTTAATCGGTTTATTTTTCTTTTCACATGTTATTCCTCCGATAAATTAATGTAATCGAACATAACATTACTTCCATGTCACGTTATTTTTAAATCCTATAAAACAATCAAATATTGTAAAGGAAAATTGGAGATGAAATCCTACTATTTAATTATCCAGTTAAACCGTTTTATAAAAATAAAGGAAGCTTTGAGATTTCATGTTATTTCTGCATTTAAATCTGAAATAAATCCTTTGGCAAATAATCTTTACATGTAAATGGCCTTCAGATATCACTTCATTTATTAAAAATTTTGATAGATAATCAATATCTTAGTCATTTTTTCATGGCGCACCAGACACGAAGACTTAAATGCAGTATCAAACATCACAACATAAAAGTCATGTATGTGCCATGTCCCTTTTAGGATATGGGCGATCATGGCTCTCCATAATTTTCTGTTCTTTGTAGCTCTTAACAAAAAGAAACTTTATCTCCTAATTCCTGTTCAAGTAGCTTTATGCCTAACGATATTTGATAAGTTATGCGCTGATTCCTCTGTCCCTCTGGCCTTTGTATAATTTCCCCGAACAATAAATAAAAAGGAAAATACACTACAAATAAGGTAAAATAAACTTTTGTTTATTTTCACTAAAAGAATTAGACTAGACTAAAAGAATTAGACTAGACTAAAAGAATTATTTTTTTTTATACAAAAATGTAGTTGTCCGTAAAGCTGTAGAAAGGAATTGGGAATGTGAGAGGGAAAGGAAGAGACGATGTGTTGCGAGCGGGATGAGAGAAAGAGAGGGTGAAACAATGTTCATTGATACGTGATACTGTCTGTTGTGTGGACTGCTGAATTCTCTTTCTGTGTGTTTCGAGCTGGCTGTTCCTCTCTGTGTATGTTGAAAGTTTCTACTTTCCTTTTATTTCGATGGTGAGGCTCCGGGAGATCAAGAAATGTTGCTTATATCGAGCCCTGATTGGTCAAAAATTCATATTTTTGACCACGTGGTGTGTTTTCCACTACGTCCGAGCTTTGAGTGCGCCGTCCTTGTTTTTGACCCCAAAGGGTTTGGTAAGGGGTGAATGCCCGCGCAATTGTATTTTTAGAGATACACGTGGTGTGAATCAATTTTATTGTGTGTGTTTGTTGAGTTTGGAAACTAAAACAAAAAACTGCATACCTTCAATGACCTGTTAAGATTAAATGTTTTAAGCCCTTTCCTCGTTATGCATCTTAGAAACTTCAATTGTCCCTTTATGATGTTAAATATCTTTATGCACCGTGTCCTCTCAAGATGTAGGCGATTATGGACCTCCACTTACCCCTATCCCTTGTTGCTCTTTAACACTTTTCCTACTGGTATCTCGCCCAAACCCTCCTCCGCCATCAAGTTGCTCAAACCCACCAAGTATGTCTCGTTTTTCTTTACCCTGGATCTTTTCCCCTCTGTCCGTTCCGTAAGCATTAGATTCTCCAAGCCCTCCTTCCTCATTACATGTTCCCAGAAATCTTTTTACCATTTTCTCAAACTTCGTCGTTGTCCACAAATTGAGTTCTTTACATTCTCAACATCTTCCTGCAGAACTACTTTTATGTTGCCTCTAGTCTCATTTTCATCTGTGAGATGTTTGTCCAGCATTCACTGGACCAATATTACATAAGAGTTCGGTACAATTTTCTTTTTTTTTTCTCACGAAATTTCTTACCATTTTTTTAAGTTTGTATCATTCACTTGCCCCTTTGAATTTCGGTGTCGCATTTTTTTTCGTCCTCTGTTAATAACACTTTCCAGATATTTAAGAGTTTTTTGTTTGTTTTTTTTGGCGTCAAAACCTGAATATTACACCGGTGGAAATTTAAAAAGAAAATTTGCCGGATAGATGGGTTTATCTTATCGATAATGAGGGAAAATATTTTGATCAAATATATCAATTGGGGGTACGCGTATCATGTAATGGCTTGGAATGAGCACAAACACCCTTTGGAAAGGTATGAATATATTTTCTCACAGCTATGGGTTAAATAGCAGGACAAAATGGTTTCGCGAGCCGTGATTGGCAATCAGTCTAAGAGATTGACCACAACTCTGGATTGAAAACCAATCAAAGTCACTTAACCAAGAAATTTATTAGGTTTTGACCAAGATGATTTTAACCAAATGCAACTCATTGAATAAGATGTGAGCAAGGATACATGTAATTAATTATACCACAAATAAATGATTAGAAATATCAACAGACAAATGTCTTCTCCCCAAACATATTCGACAGTGAAGCAATCCTTGGAGAAATAGAAGTCCTACCAGTATTCATCATTAGCAGCCACAATCTTAACACAGCCCTTTCAGTGGGTTGGCGAATTTCAAATAATTCTAAACCCAAGCCCTGGAGGGCCTTTATCCACAGGCAGTATCTCTTGTTCGGGAGAAAGCTGGGTTTATTGTTCGGCGTTCCATATAGGAAAAGTGCTGATGGTGACTAAGGTAATTTTTCGACCGTATTGCTAGTAAATTCACTCTATACTTCGACTGTGTCACATTCGGTAGCGACGTGGGAGCACTTAAAAATACAATCTTAACAACGTTACATATGAAGATGACATTATTGATGGCAAACACAGAAAAGGAGAATAAAAGAAACCCTAAAATAGATAAAGGAAAGTGAAAAGAAAATAGTAAACAATTAAACACTAATTGTAAAATCGACGATACGCTGTCAGGAACTAATTGCCAATCACGGCTCGCGAAACCATTTTGTCCGGCTATTTAACCCATAGCTGTGAGAAAATATATTCATACCTTTCCAAAAAGCGTTTGTGCTCATTCCAAGCCGCTATCCATTACATAATACGCGTACCCTCAATTGGTATATTTGATCAAAATATTTTTCCTTCATTATCGATAAGATAAACCCCATCTATCCGGCATTTTTTTTTTTTCCACCGGTGTAATATTCATGTTTTGATGCAAAGAAACTCTTAATTGTAACTAAAAAAAATTAGTTCTCTGAAGGTGACGGATTAATTGAGGTCAGAGTAAGGAAGAGTTGAAACTTCTATACTTATGTTCCTTGATTGACTTGAGCAACATTTGTCTGTCATTATTTAAAATGCCGTTTCAGTTAACCAATGATAAGCGCTTTTCTGAAAATTATGGGGTATTGATTTGATTTGACAATAATACCTCTCCACAACTGTTTCGTTTTGGTTTGCACTTCACGATGAATACGTTTTGTCTCCCCAGTCAAAGCATACATTTTTTCATTTAATTTTTTTTACTTATGACTCCTTCTTTTTAGGAAGGATATGCAGAAAATAATGGCAACCTAATGCGGAAAAACTTCTGCCCAGTCAGTCATGTCTCTTTCGAGACATGATTGCCAAGTTGTATCACGTATGAAATTTAACTGACTCCTCTTACAGTCACTTTACCATTTTTGTTGGCCATGTTATGTAGAAACACCGGTACTCATACAATCATCGAAGTTAAACAACGTCAAGTCTTGTCAGTACATGAATGGGTGATCATTTGGGAACACCAGGAAAAACCCAGTACTCGCTGTGGAATATGTCCTCGCCTGGGACATACATGAATATGGTCCATTTCGATCTGGTGTCTTCAATATGGCTTCTCCAGAAACATTAAAGAATCTTCATATATGTAAGAACCTTACTTTTTGTTTCTCCTGACACTCTGCTTAGTGTGTAAATATATATTGATCTCTGCATGGGATACGTCTATATATAGATTTCGATATGTCATAATGGTATAAAAGTCTTTCTAAGAACAAAGCATGTTTGTCATTACATTCCGTCCGTGAATTAAATGCTCACAATAGGGGAAACGTAAACGGGAGGACACAATTTTCTATCATATCTCTCTTCCATTATAGACTCTATCCGACCTAATATATAATGCAGATATTTGTCCTACTTAGCTGTCACGATACTCTGTCTAGTGCAGTCTTGGGTATAACGGTAAACTGCATCCGGCAGTAAGGTCTCTGATTGATGAGGTTGTGAGGTGCATGGGACCAACTCTTGATGTTGTTCCAAGGTTCACCCTGACCTGGAGTGGTAGCACCTGTTATAGTCCCTGCTATGAGCAAATATTTAACCTCCAAACTGGGATCAAAACACTATGAAAGTAGAACAATAGACTTTTATAAAATATATATTTTGAAGGAAAAAGAAAATTATTACCATAACACATTTTTGGTGAAAACAAAAATATTACCTGAAATACTTTTTTTTTTTTTTATGCAGTTGTTTGAAATTAAAAAAAAAAAACATTTCATCAAAATCCGACGAAATCAGCTTTCTCACTATAACCGAACATTAAAAAAAAATACCTTAAAACCCCACCATATATATATATATATATATATATATATATAATTTTTTTTTTTTTTTTTGCAGGGGTTGAAATGCCGTTAAACAAAATTCAAACTCTGTCTAGTGCTACTGCCCCTGTCAACTAATTCTGGTTTATTTATTTTTAATTTTTCATGATTTTTGCCTTTACCACGAAACAAACAAGAATTGTCTTATAAAAAAAAATGTTGTGGAGGCACACTTTTTTAGGGTTCCCTGGTTCACAAATGTCTAGATAGAAGCATGTTCTTTTCCGCATTTTTCATTCCTTTGATAAACAAAATTTTAGCTGTTGTGTAATTAACATTAATTAATTCAAGTGAAGTAACAAATTCGAATTCCAGTTGAATTCCTTGCATTCACTTAAGCACAACTACCCTTGGAAAAGGTATTAATCCGTCTCTTCGCTCTAGTTATGAGTTACAAAACAGGACAGATTGGGTTCTATAGCCTTGGCTGACAGTCTACCGCATAAACAATGGCAACCTACTGCGGGATAATCTTCTGCCGACTCGGTCATGTCTCTTTCGAGACATGATCGCCCAAACATGTATCACGTATGGCACTTAACTGACTGGCTGACTGAAGTAACAAAAAATATTGATTAAAAATTAAACAAACATGGCTGAATGCAAAAATATACATTAAAAGAATTTCTTGTCCCCGTAAAACTTGTTGCATTGTGTTGTCGGCATTTAACAAGACGGGAGTAGAGAACATGAGCAAAGGCCTGGCTAAGAATAATAAGTTGAATTGGCTTTCTGGTTACTGTACGAACATGTTTAGATATTTTAATGACTTCCACTGTAGTGTAGACGCACTTACGTTACCTGCTGTCGACTAAGTTTTTACGACACTGTAATACTGGTTTGCGGTGTTTTTTTTTTGTTTTTTTTTTTGTTGTTGTTTTTTTTATTATTATTATTAAAACTAGCACTTTATAGAAATATAGTCTGAAAAAAAAGCATGACTGAAATTTTAATAGTTCAGAAAAAAAAACTTAAATAGTTTATTCTCCGTAAAATTTGAAATGTTAAAGATCAGGATAGTCAGATGTAACACATTTTATACATTTGTCATTCCTTTTACAGAAAAAAAATCGCTTCTGCAATTAGTATTAAAATTAATTCAAGTGTAGTAACACACACACACACACACACACACACACACACACACACACACACACACACACTATGTGTGTGACTGTGTTTGCATATTCAAAACAGAAATAGGATTGTTCCAACGAGAGAAATTGGTATAGACTGTTAAAACATAGGGTCTTCTAGAAGTCACCCCTTTGACCTTGGACAGCACTACTTCATCAAGGCACTTGATGTAGGACCCTGTGTTGAGTTTGATGCTCTGCAGGAATATGAATGGAGGCATAATCACGCCATCATCAGTGTTCACTCCAAAAACCTTCGTAATCACCATTAGACTTGTCGATCTCTTTCCGAATCCTCAGTACTGTCCTCAGATTGACGCCCAAATGTTCGTCTTGGAGCTTCTGGCACGAATGCCAAGTTGTAGAGCATGCTGTTTCCGAATTTCTGGCTGAGTGAATTGCATCTGGGTGCTCCTTTTCTCGCAGACGACACCCAACTGACCTTACTATAATGTGAAATGGACAAAACTACACGCATATGAAAAATGAAGTGGAAACAATTTATTCCTCTCACATTTTATTTTCAAGACACTGTGAAATGTTTTCAGCGGTTTTTAGCAGGTGTAACTGGGTTCTATAGCTTTTGGTAGTAACCGATCCAGAAGGAAAAATCTGAATTCAAAACGTTGTATTCCTAGTGAATGGTCCCGGGTATGACAGTAAACTGCATCCGGCAGCAAGGCCTCTGGTTGGGAGGAGCATGGAACCACTTAATTGTTGTTGTTATCGGGTCCACCTAGACCTGGAGTGGTAGCACCTGTTAGGGTCCTAGCTATGGGCAAATAGTTAACCTCCCAAACTGGGGTCAAAACACTATGAAAGTATAGAAATGGACTTTTATAGAAATATATTTACATAAAAAATGAAATTTTTTCTATAAAGTCTTTCTGGAAAAAAAAATATTACCAACAATATATTTTTGAAGGAAAAAAAAATTATTACCAGTAATACATTTTAAATACAAAACTAGAAGACATCTTACGTTTTCTAAAATAAAAAAATATATTTTTCATTAAAATCTGACTAAATCAACCTTCTCACTATAACTGGATATTTTTTTTTTTTTTAATACCTTAAAACCCCACCTTTCTGGCATTAAATGACCCACAGACGTTAAACAAAACTCAAACTACTTTTAGTGAAGCACATAAAATGCAACTAAAGACAAAATCATTAGCATTGCCTTAACGATCCTGACTACGGTCGACTACTTTTTAAACTAGTTTAATATTCAGTCAGTTAAGTGCCATACGTGAAACACGCTTGGGCGATCATGTCTCGAAAAAGACATGACTGACTGGGCAGAAGATTATCCCGCAGTAGGTTACCATTGCTTTCTGCGGTAGACTGGTTGCCGACCAAGGCTATAGAATCCAATCTGTCCTGCTATTTAACCCATAACTGGAAGGAAGAGGCGGATTAATACCTTTCCCAAGGGTATTTGCGCGTAAGTGAATACAATGGATTCAACTGGAATTCGAACTCGGCTCCCCAACATTAGTTCACTAAAAACATGCGCGGGTTGTTTTATGATGCAGTGGATATCGGCTCGGAACGAGAAATCGGAAAACCGTGTTCAAATTCCAGTTGAATTACTTACATTCACATAAATATTTTTGGGAAATGAATTAATTCATCACTTCTCCCTCCAGCTATGGGTTAAATAGCAAGACATTGTTACATAGCTCTGGTTGGCAATCAGTCTATTGTAGGTGATAGCAACCTACTGCAGGAAAATATTCTCCCCAGTCAGTCATGTTTCTTTCGAGATATGATCGCCCACGCGTGTATCACATATGAGACTTAACTTACTGAATAACATTACTCATATGAGAATACTATCTACCCACTTAATACCCGCCGTGAAATCCAGTATTATAAAAATAAAAATCCTGTATTAAGTTTCTACAAATAATCCATTTATTGGCCAAGAAAGAAACATTATCAAAAGAATACTGTAGTTTTTTCAAATGAATGATTTTGCATTCACCACAGTTGTTCGAAGGTGAAAGTTAATTTCGTCCCCTTTTTATATTGCTGAAAATCAAGTCTTTGAGGACGATATTCAAATATATCTAATATTTTTATACGGTTTTGAATTGGCTTTTTCTCTTT
Source organism: Ascarosepion bandense (assembly GCA_037127315.1). Taxonomy (NCBI): domain Eukaryota; kingdom Metazoa; phylum Mollusca; class Cephalopoda; order Sepiida; family Sepiidae; genus Ascarosepion; species Ascarosepion bandense. Next base: position 1,688,923 of record JBBBDQ010001969.1, read on the forward strand.
CTCCCAAGGATTTTTTTTTCACACGTCTTTTTAAATTGATTAAAAACTAAGCTTTATAAAAAAAACTCCTGCCATTTTTTTTGAAAGCCTATTTTTAAAGTAAACATAACTATGTATTATTTTAATTTTTTTTTTTAATCATATCACTCCGAGCAAGGTGGTAACGCCACTGATGTGCAGGGGGCTACGTAAGAGTGAAAAGATTGGAAAAGAGCTGGAAACCACATCCTAAACAGGGAACAAGGGATGAGCCTCTTCACCCGTTCAATAGACGTGGGTGGAGTGTGAACCGAGCGATAGTTTAGTCTATCTACTCCAATTGAAAAAAAAATAATAGGAAAAGAATGGAAATGATATATCCTAATTCTTTTCCATATTATCATATTAGTACATATCCATGGATTATTTTTCTCGAGTAGTTTTACAAATTTAATAAGAAAAATGTTGATTTTTTTTTTTAAAATCTGAATGCAAGTAGTCTTAATTCATAATTAATGATTATATAAATAGACGCAAAAAGTACAATAGAATTACCAGTGTATTGTAATTCAATAACCAAAAGTCTGTAAATAAATATAAAAGTTAGACCACCACCACAAAAAATTTAATTCTTTTCTATATTAGTACATATACATTTCTATTAACTGAATGACTGAATATAACAGTTAAAAACATAATCTTTACTGGGTATAAAGTTGGGGATCGATTTTCTATTGTTATGAAGTATTAAACTGGCTCCCACTACTTATTAATATAATCCGTCTCTTCTCTCTCCGGCTATAGGTTAAATAGCAGGACAGATTGGGTTTGATAGCCTTGGTTGGCAACCAGTCTACCGCAGAAAGTAATGCAAACCTACTGTGAAAAAATCTTCTGCCCAGTCAGTCATGTCACTTTCGATTGGGTCATTGGACATTTTTATTTAACTTTATTTTAAAGTTACAGTTATTAATGAACTTATGAATAGCTTGCGTGATACGAACAGTCACTTCAATGGAAGTATCACCAAACTATTGAGTATATAGAACGGTGATTTTTTTTTTTTTTTTTTTTTTTTTTTTTTTCTAATCAGGGGATATATTAGAATTTCTCTCAGGATTTGATGTCCTTAAAAGTATTTTTTTTATAAGCGTTTCACCCCGAGCAAGGCATGTCACTGCCAAAGCTGTTGAGAAAAGTTGCCTTTTCAAAAATTAAGCAAGTGACTAAGAAACAAAGAGTTCTGAACTTTTATGTAATATTCCCTGATAATCTTAAAGCAACAGGTGTGGTTCTACAGAAAGCTATGAATACCATGGACAATGAGAAAAAGGCACAGTAGAGTAATCGATAGCGGCTTAGATTGAGGAATTGAAGAGCAGAGTTCGAATTCACTTAAGTGCTAATAACCTTGGTATGAAGCTATCATTTTCCCTCCCAGCTACGGGTAAGTAGGACGGACTGGACTCTTTAACATTTGGTTAGCAACCATTCTACCACTGTAAAAATTGGCAACTTCTGCATGGGAACCGTTTGTGGAACAAAAAGTCCTAGGAAGAATCCGGATTAACCCGCCCAGGTAAGACGAAGAAGATACTTATACTCAGAATCAGAAAGAGACAGAAAGTTTTGGTGCATTTTAATAAGAGGGCTTGGAGAATCTGACACAACAAAGGCCAGAGATAGAAGGTACGGCAAAAATATAAACTCTACTAAGCACTACAAGAAATGAGAGGTCGTGAAGAGACCTTGAAGCGTAGGGAGCTGGTTAGTGTTTCTTTTGTTCGACCTTGTCTTTCTTAACCGAACTCCCTACAGCTTACAGGATTTGTTGGGTTGATATTCATATGAAGAGTTTTCATCAGAAGGTTGGTTGTCGGCAGCCAGAATGTGCGTATTAGTGATGAAGAGTGGAATAATAAAATATACACTTTACATTTAAAATAGAAATTTATTATAAGGAGGAATAACAAGAGTTGTAGAAATTAATGTTCAATTATAAATCTTAGTAAGAAGTTATTAGTAGAGTTCGTATTCAATGATGAGGTTGAAGAATTAAGAGTCCATACAAAATGTTTGTAGCAGTAAAGAGAGAGCAAGCAATGTCCGGGAGGCTTGAAGTTGAGTTACGTCTTTGTGTGTCAGCAACCTGCCTCCACTGAACTGACAGTGACCATCCTTAAATATTGAATAGTCACTTGGTGTGGCTCGGAAACGATTTTTTTTTCTTTAGGTATGAAAAAGCCGTTTTTCTGACGTATTTTGAATTTTGCGATTTGATAACCAATCAGGATCCAGAGTTCCGCTACAGGTCCGTAAAAGAAATTTGATATTTGTTTTTTGTTTACCTCTGGAACTTCTGCGTGGAGCCAGATGCGCAAAGATCAGTTTTGATCATTTGTTTCTGAATCTCTGAGGGCAAACATCCGGTCCCTTGCTTTGCTCGGTATCACCACAACCTAAAGAGGAGGAGGAGGAGAATCATCATCATCATCATCATCAAGAAGCTCCATTGAAAGAAAAGAACGACCTCAAGGTAACATGGACCAGTGAATAAAAGCATTGGGTGATTCCAGTGACTTGACCCAAAGAGTTGTGAGTTCAATACCTGGTTACAGCAGCAGTAGACAAAAAGTAAAAATTAATGAAAATTTAAGCAAACGACTCTTCACTGATATTTCCAGTCGGGGTACCTAAATGCTTTGACAGGAGGAAATCCTCTCTATGAAAATAAAGACCATTGTGTATTATTTATGTTATATGCAATTTGTTATATGTGTGTGTGTTTGTGTGTGCACGGTACTTATTTGAAAGCACTCAATATCAGTGATAGAGCTAACATATTCAGTGAAATAGGTGTGAGTTTTTAACCCTGGGTTTCACGCTCTTATTATTTAGTTTGTCTGACGATCGCAAGAGCGTGAAACCCAGGGTCACAAACGCACATCTGTCATGCTCAGATGATTGGATTTTTTATTTTCTTGTCTTTATGTAAGATACTCAGTAGTAGGTACACCAATATATAGGTTGCTGTCATTTTAGGAAGCATATCAAAAGAAATATTTTGCCGTCGTATTTGACGGAATGGGCCCACTCATGTCAAAATATTAGATTATATATTTGATAGGATGTGCAAGCTTATTTCATTCAATTTTGCAAACTTTTGCTTTGAATATTGCTGCCACGTTTGGTTTGATGCTCCTGTTGTATATTTAGTCAGTTAAGTGCTATGAGTGATACACACTTGGGCGATCATGTCTCTCTTTATCCATGACTAACTAGGCATATTTTCACATAGTAAGTTGCCATTTCTTTCTGTGGTAGACTGGTTGCCAGCTAAGGCTATAGAAGCCAAACTGCTTTGTTATTTAACCCTTGGCGGAAGAGAGAAAAATTTGAATAACCTTTCTCAAGGTTATATGCGCATACGTGAATGTAACAAATTCTTGATAAACCCAAAGAATCTGGAATGTTATTGGTCTTAACCTGGCATCTCGTTTTTAGTGTTTCCCATTGCCGTAAGGAAGCTTCCCTGTGCTCTATCTGTAAATAATTTCATTTTAATTGTTCTGAACTTTTGGCTGTGGTACCTAAACTTTAATAATTTAGGCACAGTACTAGATTGGCAGTAAGATCTTATGAAGGCAATTTTAACAGAATAGACAAAACACAGTTCGCTTTCTTAATGACCTCGAATGTGACTGTCATATCCATCCAGTTGTTATTAGTATTACAGGTTAAACCCTTTATCTTCGGTTTTCAAAGTTTTTACCAAATGTTGGAATACAGTCTTTCATTTGTATATAGCTTCTACTGATAAACATAAATGCTTTCTTTTTCTTTTCCCTACGCATATGGGTACCTGCAGGTTTTGGGTTTTTTTTTTTTTTTTTTTTTTAGTTTTTGTTTTTTTCCTAACATTTTGAATAATCTTTCCTGAGCATGAAACACCTGGTAATTAATCTACGAACGAATGTGTTGTTGTGACAATTGCTAACAAAAAACTGGAGTCAATGTAGGTTACAGAGCTGGGCTGGGGAACCCCATCCAGGACTGATGACATCATTTACAACAGCTGCTTATCGCTTAGGAAATTTGCCAGTGCTTTCTGAAAATTTCCATTTATGACAAGTCATGTCAGCACTAAAAAAAATCTTCCGGATTTCGGAGGCTTTTGGATTTTTTGAATTTCGGATAAAGGGTACTCAACTTGTATTACGCAATTTGAAACTGTTATTTGAAAGAAATTATCTTCAATAATTATACGCACTTAAAAGCTAACACCTTGAGAGTAATCATGTTTTAATTTCTGTGTATCTTTCTCTGTAAGTTATGAGTTGATTTAAATTTGAAGTTGGTATCCATTTAATATGCATTTTTTTTTATCTAATTACTCTCAAGCAAGGGAGTAAAACCAGAAAGGCAATTGATTTCTGGATGTGAAAGAATTAAAAAAAAGAGCAACATTACTAAGGAGCAAGACCAAAAGAGTAACCAGTACATAGTGAATCACATTTCATTTAAACTTTTTCAGATTACAATTGAATGGAAAGCATGGAATCGGAAGGGAGTTTCAAAAGAGAAGGACGAGAAAAATAATTGTTAACATTTAACTTTCGTTTACATCTCGCCAAATCAACTCTAAATTAATGAGACCTTATCGCCACTCTAGTACTACGCTTAAATTCATAGTCTCTGTAGTGAAGCTCTCATCTGTACTATTACTATGAATGTATTTTTAGAAAAGCCACAGTGGAAACAATTTCACGCTGGTGAGAATCTAAACTTATTTATAAATGAAACTGTGTGTGTCCGTTACCTATAGACTCCGAAACGGCTGAACCGATTTTCTTGAAAATTTACACAGTTGTACTATAAGCCTCTGCAAGTGTTCTTAGCTAAATTTTGTGTCGAGTTACCTCCCGATAAAAACCGATAATCGAAAAAATTGGGTTATAGAAGGAGTGGTCCTATTTTAATCTAATTTGATACCCTCATAGACAGACATAAGAAACAATATTCAGAAGTTTCAAGGTTGGAGTTCTTACAATAGTGCAGAAAATCGATTACATACATACATATATATATATATATATATATATATATATATATAAGGCAAGACGTTTGTGTGTGTGTCAGTTTATCTGTCTGTATGTCCTTTTATACAAATCTACAAATTTTTATTCGATTCTCACCAAATTTCACGCAAATATTCTTTATGCCGAGTCTGACCTCCAGGACCATGGATTAGTTTTAAAGCAGTCATTACACCCGTGCAACGGTGGGCTATACTTCTAGTTAATATTGTTGATATTCTAAGCATAGCCGAATGTTAGATTTACAAATATGTACACGGGAACACCAACAGGGTTTTTGGAGAAAATGAAACCTAGAAATTTTATACTTAATATCAGGAAGAGACCGTAGCAAGGATGGCTTGGAAAATTTTATTTCGAGTAGATAGGGTGAGAGATAAAGAAAAGACAAAACTTATTAGGAGCTAAATGGGAGAGGAAGATGTGGAAGGCCATGATCACCTACACCCTGAAAGGACACTGCATATAAGATTCTGGCTAGAAAAACTGTCTAGCACAGTGAACCAACTTTCTTACCAGCTTACTGAACAATGGATTCATTGTAGTCTTTCTACTTAGTGCCAATTGAGAAAGTTAGTTCGAAAAGGCACAAGGAGTCCCTCTTCTGAAGGGTTATTAATAATTTTCATTAAAAAGATGTTTGTCTTTTTTAACTGATTAATCTATGGTAATTTTTTCTGGAAACAAAGAAAAGTACTGAATTGTTATGTGATGTTTATCCTTCAGTATGGCAGCGAATAGTGGACAATCTTAGTAAAGATGAAGGAAAGACTTGAAGCAACCGAAATGTGGTTCTACAGAAGGATGCTGAGAATACCATTGACGAAACACTAGCAACGACGAGGTTTTGGAAAGGATGGACACTAGCAGGAAATTGATAGTTAACATCAGAAAAATACAGCTGAAGTTTTTTGGATATTGAAAGAAGGCTTGGAGAACCTAATGCTCACGGGGAAGAGACAAGGAAAAAGCAACGCATGACATACATGATGGAGTTGAGCAAATGAATGGTGGAGTGAAGATTGTGTGGGATAACAGAAGGGATTATTAAGAACAAGTGATAGGGAGATTTGGAGGACCATCATCACCTACGTCCTGAAGGGACACAACACGCAGTAGAATGTGCTTGCTATCATTTAAACCCATTTAATTTATTTTTGAAAATCTTAATTCATACAGATTTTAATATTTTCTTTCTTCGCAATCACTACAAATCTACTTGCAAGTGTGATCCAAGCAACAACACGTAGCATGCTGAAGCTATGAACCCCATATTCCACAAGTGAGTGTATGGGACTTGAGTGAGATAGTGGCAGTGGCTTTTATGCCACCCATGTATATTTAATATTACATGATTTGAGATTTAGGCCAGGGAGAAGTACTGGGAGGCTACAGCATCTAAGCAAACATTAGCTTCGCAGGTAGCTCTATTTTGCATATAAAACCTGTGGATATTCTAAAACCTTTCCTATCCCTTGAAAATAGTTGTTACTACTTCCTTGAAAAACAGTGAAATGGCACACATTTACCCCATTTAAATAATGAAAGATTTACTGTTTTAATGATGAAAGGTCTTTCCCTATAACACAGCCTCCTGCTTGTTTAGATCTGTGAATTTTGTCTTTGTTCTCTTTGTGAACTGATGACTTCATTTATTATGGTCCAAATCAATAATATTAGAGCATTTTATGTTAGCAGTGCAATGCAAAAATATTTAGTTTGTGAAGCATTCTTTTTTTTCTAGCATGCATTCTCTGAGTGGGTGTAGGTTTTTTGTACAGTTTAAATACATGACTAACCACCTTCTTGCTCTAATTAACACTCCAACTGTACCACTTTTCTTTTTTCCAAAATATTTCATTCTTCTATGTGACACGTTCCTTCAGGACATAACCCTCCACAAATTCCTACCCCTTATTTCTCCCTTTGCAAGGGTTGTTCCCATTCAAATGCCCGTGGATCTGGACAAATTGATTAGTTCTTATTTTCGTAATATTTAGTTACTGCCCACCTTGTCTACACCGAGTCCAAGTACACACTGCCTGGTCCAAGAAATGAACTCTCAATTACCGTTTCACCAAATTTATGAGCCAATGTTTTAACTCGCTAGGCCATCGTATCTGATATTTTCATGTAAAGCGAACATGTTTATGTTGCCATTTTGGAACGAGTAAGAGTTCGAGGAAGTGTGTGTGTGTGTGTGATGTGTGTGTGTGTGTGTGTGTTTTGTGTGTGTGTGATTTTGTGTGTGTGTGATGTGTGTGTGTGATTTTGTGTGTGTGTGATTTTGTGTGTGTGTGTGATGTGTGTGTGTGTTTTGTGTTTTGTGTGTGTGTGTGTGTGTGATTTTGTGTGTGTGTGTGTGATTTTGTGTGTGTGTGTGTGATGTGTGTGTGTGTGTGTGTTTTGTGTGTGTGTGTGTGTGTGATTTTGTGTGTGATTTTGTGTGTTTTGTGTGTGTGTGTGTTTTGTGATTTTTTTTTTTTTGTGTGTGCGCGATTTTTTTTTTTTTGTGTGTTTTTTTTTTTTTTTTTTTTTTTTTTTTTTTTTTTTTTTTTTTTTTTTTTGATGTGTGTGTTTTTAACAAAAAAAAAAGTACAAAAATCCAAAGACATGTTGATAGACCAAAAGATTCTTTCCAAAAGCTAGAGTATTAAGCAAGAAAACATTATTAGAAAATAGGATTGAACTGCTATTTAATATCAATCCTCCTATATGGCAGTTAATGATTGACAATTTCCTCACAGATGAAGAAAAGATTTGAAGAAACAGTTGTTGACTCTACAGGAGGATAATGAGAATACCATAGACAGAATTTGTAACAAGCAAAACAGTAAATACAAGGAAACAGATACTAACAACCTGAAAGTGAATACTGCAATTTCTGACTCACATAAGGAAAGAATACCTGGAAAATTTAACATTCACAGGCCATTACTGAAGACAGGAGAGGTAAATGGAAACAGCAAATGGATAGCCGAACTTTAAGGAAATTATCAGAAAAAGACGGGAACTTAAAGAGAGCCATAATTGCTTAAATCATGAAATGAATCATTATTTAAATAATGATTTAAATACATAAATGAATCATTATTTACGTTGTTCAGACTGTTGTCCTTATCTTTATTGCCAGGTTTTGGCCGTTGTATGTTCCAGCCTTCTTCAGGTGCTAGGAATTTTGAACTGGACCCTTTATTTCGATCACTGGGACATATCGTTCTCATTCCATGTGTGATGCCACTTCCGGATTCCATGTAGTTATCTCCCTTTAACTTTCTATGTTATTGATTCACCACTGCTGTAGCCTAGTACTGAACTCACAATTCTTTGGGTCAAGTTACTGGATTTAACCAACACCTTTGTACACCGTGGTCCTGGGCATGACAGTAAACTGCATTCGGCAGCAAGGCCTCTGATTGGGAGGTTGTGAGGAACATGGAACCACCTCTTAATTGCTGTTATTTCCAGGTCCATCCTGACCCGGAGTGGTAGCACCTGTTAGGGTTTCAACTATGGGAAAATAGTTGGCCCCCAAGCTGGGGTCAAGCTGGAAGTGGACTTTTCGTAGAACTACATACATAGAAATGGACTTTTGTCGAGGAATGTGCATTTCTTAGGGAAAGGTATTACCTAAAGTACATTTTTGAATAAAAATTGTTATCATAACACATATTTGAAGGAAAAAAATGGTTATGAAAAAGACAGCGGTGTACTCGGTGTCGTATAACTTTATCAATTCTGATGGTCTCTACAAGGACCTGATCAAATCTAGAACTGCTGAAATATTTAAGGGTCACGAAAATGACAGCATTGTACTCAGTGTCGTATATCAATTGGCTAGGCAAATGGATTAATTAGCTATATTAAATAAACCAAGCCATGTCAGATGGAAACATTTGAAACCATTTACTAGAGTAAGAGTAATCAAGCTGTGGTTTAATGACGTTATCATTAAATTAGGTTTACAAATCATATATATTAAAATATATGTGCAAACTGGATTTGGCATTAAATAACTCCTAGTGGTTGATATGCCATAAAACCCAACCAACCTTTCTACACTAGGCCTTGAGGACAGGATTAAACACATGGCAAACAATGTAAATGATACCTCCTCTCAGAAGTGTAGACAAATATATAAATGAATATATTTTATACTAGCAGTATAGCCCGGCGTTGCTCGGGTGTAATGAAAGCTTTAAAACTAATCCATGGTCCTGGAGCTCACACTTAGGACGTTGGCACGAAAGACTAAAAAGCAATAGTTGTTTCCAGTTAAAGCGAAACTGTAGACTGAAAGAAAAATGAATGGGTGTAGGTAAAATTTTGATTTCCTGGTATCGATATCAAATAAGTTTTTTCGTCGTAAACTGAATTTTGAAGGTTAAATAAGTCCTCTGTGTAAATGGTATCCTGGCTGAGACTAAGAACTACAAGTATACCTACTTAGAGCCAAACCCGAAGCAGAAACTAAAAAAAAGGACTGGAAAAAATACATACAGGCAGATAAACAGACACACACACACACAAACATCTTGCTTATATATATATATATATATATATATATATAAATCATCGATTTTCTGCACTATTGTAAGAACTGCAACCTTGAAACTTCTGAATATCGTTTATTATATCTTTGTCTATGAGTGCATCAAATTTGATTAAAATCGGACCAATACTTCTATAACCCGATTTTTTTGTTTTTTTTTTTTCGATTATCGATATTTATCCGGGGTGCCTCGACACAAAACCTAAATAAGAACACTTGCAGACGCTTATAGTACAACTGTGTAAATTTTCAAGAAAATCGGTTCAGCCGTTTCGGAGTTTATAGGTAACGGACACACACACACACACACACACACACACACACACAGTTCCATTTATAAATAAGTTTAGATTATGTAAAACAATCATGTTTGTTTCTATCAGGTTTAGGCATAATTCACTTTCTTTTTTTTTTTTTTTTTTTTTTTTTTTAGTCAACTTTAGTATCTGTTGCAGCATTGTGAATAGACTTGTGCTATTTGTGAAGAAAAATTTTAGTAATATATATAGAAATTATGAAGAAATTTGTCGGATTTAAACTATAGATGACATATTCTCTGTTTGAAATTCTGCGATAAAGAATTATCAATATTTACGAGACACTAGCTGGATCGAAATATACCCAAGGAAAGCTGGAGGCTACAGCGGCTGCAATGTTATGATAGGAACAAAGATGTGGGCAATAGTCTGAATGTAAAAAAGATTTTGTGTGAAACAAAGAAAAGAGTACTGAACTGTTATGTGATCTGTCCTCCTATATGAAAGTGTTTCTACAGAAGGATGCTGAGGATACCATGGACTGAACTTGTGAGCAACAAGGTTTTGAAGAATATGCAAACGGAAAGAAAATTTGTACTTAACATCAGGAAGACACAGCTGAAGTTTCTGGGACACATGAGGAAGGAGGGCTTGGAGAACTTAATAATCACAGGATGTATAGAGGGAAAGAGGGGTCACAAAACATACTTAACAGACTTGTGCAAGTAGATGGTGGAGCAAGATTTGGGAGATATACCAAGAGGGAAAGTTTTAAGGGTGACAATAAATATGGATAAGTGGAAGCGCATCACCGCCTACGTCCTGAAAAGACACGGCACATACAGATATTGTATTAATCAGTTTCGAAACTATATAAACGTTTTTATTGAAAAACTTAAGATACAATATTGCTCTCAGTGGATACTAAAATAAAATAAGATTTTATTAACTCATAAATTGCAAACAAAAATTGAATAGTATTTAAAACTTATATCAAATTATTAATCTACTACATTTCAGTTTTTAAACTTGTATTAAGCTATTAGAAATGTTATACACTTCAAGTAACTCACTTTTCTATTAATTTTTGCGCATGTTCTTATTTTAAGTGCCATACCAGAAACAGTGTTGGGCAATCATGTCTCAGGCTTCCCTGAGGAAAAAATACAAGTGCCTGACCCTGCCTATGGGAAAAATTTACCCAGGCTTAAGGGCTTGGAGTTCCCAAAATAAAATGGCCTTGTGCCGCATTCTGCCTCAGTGGGGAGGTAGATAGATAACAATAGTTCCGCTCGAACTTGGACTTGTCAGATTCTCTGCTTTCAGGCGGAGAGGAACCTCGTCAAGTCTCTGCCAAAAGGCTCCCATCTGGAGAAAAATTAGTCAAGAGCCCAACCCTGTCTTACAGGAAACTTTTTGCCTGAGCTTAAAGGCTCTTAAAAAAACCGACCATGTGTCAGATCCGGCCTCATTGGGGAGGATTCTGGTAAATACCAAGAGTTCTGCTCGAACCCAATCTTGTCTGACTCTGCCTTCGTACAGAGAAGAGAGGAACCCAGGCAAGGTTGTGCAGGGTCTATGGGAATTTTTTGCTCAAGATTAAGGGCTCGGAATTCTCACGTAAAATTTGGCCTTGTGCCACATCCAGTTTCAGGGGGGAGGTCTCTGGTAAGTATGAAGAAATCCGCTTGAACTCTAATCTGAAGCTTTCTGTCTTTGGTTAGAGACCAACTCAGTTATGGCTCTGTCTACGAACTGGGACTCGACTGAGACGAATAGACAAGCTTAGTGCACGATACCACATATGCGGAGATGGGCAAATTTTGACCTGTGTGCCAGCGTTTGGTTTTCCCACGTAAAGACCGACCTTGTGCCCCATCCTGTCTCGGTAGGGGGAACTGTAGGTACATACGAGGTGTTCGGTCTGTTTTCGGTCAAGCTCTCTGTTTTGAAGCAGAGAACGACTAAGTGGGGTCTTTGTCTACAAACTAGGACTCTACTAAAAAAGACAGACAAGCTCTTTGCATTCGAGCAGAGTTCGACTCAGTCGAGTTTCTGTCTATGGACAGATACCTGGTTGGGAAGAATAGACAGTCTTAGTTTCTGATCCCGCGTGTGCGGTGTCTGAGCAAATTCTGCGTTCGGTCTCTCCACGTAAAGCCCAGCCTTTTGTAACATTCTGTTTCAATGGGCGGAATCTGAATGGAACTCTTGGTATTTACCCAAAATCGAAACTGTCAGTTGAGTTCTCTATATTCGGACAGAGAACACCTCAGTTGAGGCTTGGATTAGATAGGGGGACTCGGCTGAGAAGAATAAACAGGCTTTAATTCTCGACCCACGTATACGGTGGCTAGGCTAATTTTGACCAGTAACATAAATGAACAAGATGTTTTAAATAATAAGGAACTCACAGTTGAGAGAGCGAGTTCCAAGAAAGCTCGCAAATGTCAATCACTCAGTCTTCGGGTAGAATAAGACTGAAAAAAAAAAGACTGTGTAAGGTGCCGGATCCCGCAGTTGTGGGAGCTGCGTAAATTATGACCTTTGGCCCGAACATACGCTTTCGGGTTCCCCATGTTAATCCCGACCTTGTGTTGCATCCTGTCTCATTGAGAACACTTTGAGTAAATATCAAGAATTCCAAGAAAGTTCTAATAGTATTTATTAGATCACTGTTCTAGTAAGTCAAGACATTTACATTATTCAGACTACTGCCCTCATCTTTGCCATTTGTACGACCTTTCGGTTAGTTCCTGTGACTTGAGCCAAAGAGTTGTGAGTTCAATACCAGGCTACAGTAGTGGTTAACAAGTAACTTACAGGGTTAAAGAGAGATAACTCAGAACTACCAAAAGAGGCACTACTACGCAAGGAATGGAGTTATGCTCCAATGACTGTAATACAGGGTTCGGTTTGAAATTCCTAGCCCCTTAAGAAGGCCGGAGCGTACAACGACTGAAACGTCGTACAAATGTCAACAAAGATTCGGACAATAGTCCGAATAATGTAAATACTACCTCATCTCAGGAATATAGAGAAATACATTATAACCGTTAGTAGCAAATTTTAACACACAAGCTAATATATTCATATTTAATCTAATTTTTGCTAAAATAAAACTAAATTTATAAACCGTTTATAACGAAATGGAATTATATGTAGGATTTTTAATCTTTTTTTTGTTTGTGTGCGTGTTTTTTTTTTTTAATTTTATTTTATCATTGAATGAATTCATCAAATCCTGCCCTATTTATTGTAAAAAGAGCCTCAAAACTAACGTCTGTGGTTCCAAGTAAAATTTGATTATGAAATACCCGATTCTATAAAAAATACTGATATCGGTTCCAATCCACTGGCACTTTCTGTTAATTTCACATAAGGGACAACCAAGTAAAACTATCTTAGTGACTACATCGAATCTTTGACTGAATGTGAAGGTTTCTTTATTGATTTATTTTTTTTAAACATTTCAAACTTTTGTAAGTTATTTAAAGCCATATATTTTTAGCTTGGAAAAACTTTTTGAAATAATGATTTTACTGATATAAACTGATACTGGGTGGTAGCACCTGTTAGGGTCCCAGCTATGGGCAAATAGTTAACCCCCGCAAACTGGGGTCAAAACACTATGAAAATAGACATAGATTTTTATAGAAATATATACATAAAAATACTTATCGAAAAATATACATTTTTGAAGAAAAAAATATTACCAACAATACATTCTTAAAAGAAAAAATGTTTGCAAAAACAGATTTTTAAAGGAAAAAAATTACCACCAATACATCTAAAATTATTTATAAATGGAACTTTGTGTGTGTCTGTTACCTACAGACTCCGAAACGGCTGAACCGATTTTCTTGAAAATTTACACAGTTGTACTATAAACATCTGCGAGTGTTCTTAGCTAGGGTTTGTGTCGAGTACCCCCCCTCGATAAATATTGATAATCAAAAAAATCGGGTGATAGGAGTGGCCCGATTTTAATCAAATTTGATACTCATAGACAGACATAAGAAACGATATTCAGAAGTTTCAAAGTTGCAGTTCTTACAATAGTGCGGAAAATTTGATATCAACACCAGGAAATCAAAATTTGACTTACATCCATTCATTTTTCTTTCAGTCTACGGTTTCGCTTTAACTGGAAACAACTATTGCTTTTTAGTCTTTCATGCCAATGTCCAAAGTGTCTGAGCTCCAGGACCATGGATTAGTTTTAAAGCTTTCATTACACCCAAGCAACGTCAGGCTATACTGCTAGTTTTTTAATACAAAACTAGAAGACATCTTCAGTTTTCTAAAATAATTAAAAAAAAAAAAAAAAAAAAAGAAAAAATTTCATTAAAATATGACTAAGTCAACTTTCTCACTATAACTGAACATTAAAAAAATATATATTCTTCTATGTGCCTTGTCCTTCCATGTTTTCCTATCCCAGGTGGCTCTTAGCACGCTTTCTCCTGTTACACCATGCAACCCTCGTTCGATCATCCACCTGATTAGGTCCTTCAAATACGTTATCCACTGCTTTCCTCTCTATTTTTCCCTCGATCTGACCTGTTTGTATCAGGTTCTCCAAGCCCTCCTTCCTCAATGCATGTCCCAGGAACTTTAGTTGTCTCTTCCTGATGCTCATTATTAATTCTCTTTTTGTTTCCATCCTTGAAGTTTGGAAAGGATGGAAACTAATATATATATATATATATATATATATATATATATATATATATATATAATCTTAAAACCCTACCTGTTTGGCATTAAATAACCCACAGAGGTTGATATGCTGTTAAACAAAACTCACTCTCCAGGCTGATGTGAATTCAGTTTTTCCTTTTCTTAGACTGTTTGCTACCCAAGGCCCTAGAACCCAGTGTGTGTTGCTATTTATTCATAGCGTAGGGTAGAAGAGATGGATTCTTACCTTTTTCTTAAGATTATTAGCATGCAAGTGAATGTAATGAATCCAATTGGAATTCTAATCTGCTCTTAAATTCCTTAATCTGAGCCAATATCCATTATTCCACTATACCTCCATTTTATGGTAAACTTTTTATTTGTTCCCCGAAAGCCTTTACCCCCTTCAAATCTTTCCAAAACATCCTTATTTCAATGCAAATGTAAATGCTGAACTCAAATCGATAATTGTTTAATGACAAAACTTACCTTTTTTTTAGTTAACAACCAGAAAATTATCTAACTTCTTGTCACTGTTTATCTCACCCCCGTAACAACGCTTTCAAAAATGTTATTCACTGCAGAATGACTTCACACGTGGTTTGCCGATTTTTTTTTTTTTTTTTTTTTTTTTTTTTTTTTTTTTTTTGGCCTTTTTACAATTACTACACGGAAATTGAGTTCCAAAACCAAACAAATTGCAGAGTAATTGCTCAAAGGAAGTAAATAGGCCGAAATCAGTAGCCTACGCCTCAAGTCATTCAGTAGTTAATCAGATATGAGAACGGTGGTAAGGGGTGAGATATAGTCCAATTTTTTTTCTGGTCGATAACCTGAAAAAAGGTAGGTTTCTTCAATAAACAATTACCAATTTGAGTTCAGCATGTACATTTGCACAGAATTAAGGATGTTTTGGAAAGATTTAACAGGGTAAAGGCCTTTGGGGGAACAAATAAAAAAAAATTACCCATTTTATATATTCAATTAAATGGATTTCTTTTAAGTAAAAGTGAAAAATCAAGTTTCTGATCCACCTGGAACACGTAAATTAAATGGGGAAACAGCTCCTCTAGCTTATTAGAAATCTTACAAGAGACGGAAACCCGCAGCATAGCATATTGACCCCAGTAAGAAACTACTGTATCAGTCTTTCATGACTTTATCAAGTATAACATGAGTAAATACATTTCTCCTACTCTATATTCCCTTACTAACATATACATGTATTCTCAGATATAGACACAGGACAAATGTTTATACACATTCCTATACATAATCAAGAATGTTGGCATCTTATGGCATACTTACAAATGTATGCATACAAACTCTTAACAAAGAACTTTGCTACTCATACACGTATACTTCCGTATATACCATTACACCTCAATTGCTTTGCTCAATAGAGCAAAGCAGACGTTTGGGCTTCTGAGCCCCTTGAATAATTTTCAGCCGAATTATGGAACTGTATTAATGTTATTTTACTTAAGAGGAAGATTAAAACAAAACATTCATTTTTCTGATTAAACATAAGTTTTGGTCTACAAATCTGATCTTTAGTGAAGAGTTAAAATTCTTGAAAAGAACTCAAATTTTGCATTTAGCTAATTTATACTTAGAGGATTTTCACTGTCAAAAATGGATTAGCCCTACCCGCTCCCCCAAATATAAGAATCTATATTTTTGTCTGGGTTCCTCTTTACTCAGAGGCAGAGAGTCTGATGAGTTTTGAATTCCTAGCGGAACTTTTAGTATTTATCTACCTTTCCATGGAGGCAGAATGTGACACAAGGCTTTTTTTAAAGTGGGATTTCTGAGCTCTTAACCTAGGCCAAAAACATGCTGTAGATCAGGGGTCAACAACCTTTAGGTGAGTGAGGGCCAAAAAGCTCTGTAGAATCATGGAGGGCCAAACAACGATGGCTCCAGTGTCATGGAGAAGAACCATGTTAGAAAATGTATTCACATATTTAATGTGTTTCAAGAATGCAAGGATTCAATATCTGACGAGAATTTTGTTAAAATATATTACATCTTAAAAATGTTTCATAAATTGGTAGTGAAAAAAAAATTCCATTAACATCGGTTGAAAACACTATTTTATATTCATTAAAAAGTGCTGCTCGTGAAAGCAATTTCACAGAAAAAGTGAAAGTGAGACCATACGCTAATTTTGGCAATCCCTACAAATAAAAAAAAAAATATAAGTAAAACACATTCGGGCTGAACAAGATTCACTCAAGGGCCGGATGTGGCCCACCACTGCAGTAGATCCTGCACAAGGCAGTTGGGCACTTGTCTATTTTTTTTCTCCCGGACGAGACTGCCTTTTGGCTGAGCCTTGGCTGGGAGTTCTGGAGGCAGTGAGAACAATCAGGTTCAGTTCAAGCGGAACTCTGGCCGTGAATTCTCCTTGATTTCTTTATTTAAGGCATCTTGGTTAGTTCATTTGTGTTATGCTAGATGTCATGTTTACCCAACAACATTGTGCAAAACATCAAGCAGTTTAAATTGTGTAATCAAAAATATACTTTGATAAACTATATGAATATTGATCTTTGTAAGTTTTCTGTTGTGCAATGTTTTCAGATAAATATAAGGAAAAGTAGGTCTGAGACATGGTAGAATATCTGTTAGATTAAGGAATTGGGAGCCGATTTTGAATTCTTGTGGAGTTCATTACATTTACTTAAGTGCTAATAACTCCTTAACATATGAATCCAACTCTTCTATCTTACTTATTGTGGTTATTAGTTGGAACGGTAGAGTAATGGATTGTGGCTCTGATTAAGGAATCAGAAAGCCAGTTTTGAATTCTAGTGGAGTTCACACCTTTGCTTAATGTACAAATCAAACTTTTTTTTCTTTTTTTTTCTTTTCTTTTTTTTCTTTTCTTTTTTTTCTTTTCTTTTTTTTTCTTTTCTTTTTTTTCTTTTTCTTTTTTTTCTTTTTCTTTTTTTTCTTTTTCTTTTTTTTCTTTTTCTTTTTTTTTCTTTTTCTTTTTTTTTCTTTTTCTTTTTTTTTCTTTTTCTTTTTTTTTCTTTTTCTTTTTTTTTTCTTTTTCTTTTGTTTTTTCTTTTTCTTTTGTTTTTTCTTTTTCTTTTGTTTTTTCTTTTTCTTTTTTTTTTCTTTTTCTTTTTTTTTCTTTTTTTTTTCTTTTTCTTTTGTTTTTTCTTTTTCTTTTTTTTTCTTTTTCTTTTTTTTTCTTTTTCTTTTTTTTTCTTTTTCTTTTTTTTTCTTTTTCTTTTTTTTTCTTTTTCTTTTTTTTTCTTTTTCTTTTTTTTTTCTTTTTCTTTTTTTTTTCTTTTTCTTTTTTTTTTCTTTTTCTTTTTTTTTTTCTTTTTCTTTTTTTTTTCTTTTTCTTTTTTTTTCTTTTTCTTTTTTTTCTTTTTCTTTTTTTTTTCTTTTTTTTTTGTGATTACTAGTTGGAATGGTAATATAATGGATTGTCGAGTCCATTAAATTCACTTACATGCTAAAAATATTGAGAAAGGTACGAATCTAATTCTTTTCTCTTTTCTGAGGTCCGGTTGAATAGTGGCTCAAAGTGAGGAATCAGTGCCGGTTTCAAATTCCAGTCAAGTCCATTATATTCACTTACTTTCTAATATCTTTTGGAAAAGCATTAATATAACTCTTCTTTCTTTCTTTATTATTATGTAGACTCGTTAAGAGACAGTAATGGATTATGGCTGGGTTTGAGGAATCAAGGGCAAAGTTCAAATTTCGGTCAAGTTCATTACATTCACTTACTTGCTAATTCTTTTGGGAAAGACAATAATCTAATTCTTCATTCTTTCTTGTAATTATTATTTCTTTATTAGTTTATTCAGTGGTACAGTAGAGTAATGGATTGTGGCTCTGATTGAAAAAAATCGGAACTGATTTTGAATTCCAGTGGAGTTCTTTCTTTTTGCTTAACATATGATTCCAAATCTTCTTTCTTATAATTGTGATTATTAGTTGGAAGGGTAACGGATTGAGTTGAGTCCATTAAATTCACTTACATGCTAATAATGCTGAGAAAGCTATGAATCCAATTCTTTTCTCTTATGTTTATTTATTTGGAGGTACAGTTGAATAGTGGTTTGCAGCTTGGAGTGAGGGATCAGTGCTGATTTCAAATTCCAGTTGAACTCATTACATTCACTTGTGTGTTAATACCCTTTGAGAAAGGTATAAATCCATCTCCTTTTCTTCAGCTTTTCTACAGCCTTGAGTAGCAACTGAATGACAAGAAGGAAAACAAAACAAAATTGCATGTAGCCCTGGAGAAGTACATAGTATGTTGCTAAGGAAAGGATCATTTGCATTGACTTGATGATCCGGACTACAGTTGGCACATTTTATTAATTTTTTTTTTTTTTTTTTTTTTTTTTTTTTTTATGCCAAAAACTGTTACTGCATGTCCAGCAAAGGGGCAATAACTATTCCAATTCGTATTGTTTACCACATAAGTGTACAATATGTTAATATATTAACTTACTAACAGTAAGTACACAGAATTGGAAGAGTAAGAATTCTCATTTTTATATGACCCACATATACAGGCATTAAGTTCAGGAGATAACTATTGTATGTTTTGAAAGAGTTTTTTTCTTTTTTTCAATTAAAAATGTTACCAATTGAACAAAATAAAGTTCTTGAAAATAAGAAATGAAAACAGATTAAATGGAGGGGCCATGCACAATTTCTTTTTCTTTGTGTAGAATAATTAACTTGCAAGAAGTATGTAAGGTTTTAAACAAATCAGATGAAAAATTTGGAAGTGTATGTTAATAGAAATCATTGTGGATACACATACACAGATCTTCAGTTTTATTAATATAGATGTATTTTTATCTTCATTTTTCCCACATTTTAGTCGTTGTGCACAATATTTTTCTTGGTTTAGCTCTGATAAGAGGAACAAACACCCCAGTCATGTATTTCTCATATTTTTTCAAATTACCATTTATGGTAGCTTTATTTTTTTTTTGTTTAATCTCCTCTTTTTTTTTTTTTTTTTTTTTTTTTTTCCAATACATTTTATTTTATTTTTTTTAAAGCACTGATTAAATTTTGCACTTCCAATAAGATCTTCAACAATAGTATATATGTACCTCAAAATTTTTTTGCACAGAAAAATTGTAATCCTATCAAAAAAAAAATCTTTAAAATAATGGGTGTAAATAAAAAGGTCTTACTTGTACCATCCCCCAAAAGGGGACCAATACAGTCCCCTGGGAATGTGCTTTATGTTGCTCATTTAGGACTCCTTTTAGTTTCTCATTTGCTGAACTGCAAATGGCTAACATCTTCCTCTATCGATATGTAAACTACAACTGGCTTCCACTTTAAGAAGCTGTCACATAACTCTTGTTGCCCCCTCTTAAGACATCAGCAGATTCTTCCTATGAAAAGTAAAGAAAAAAGTAATTATTGTTTTAGAAACTATTTCCAATTCTCTTCCCCCACCCCGGGGGGGGATGTCACACTGTCTTTACCTTTTTAAGCAATTTTGTTCTTCACATTTTCAATTCACAAGATAACAGATAAATGTTTACATGATTTATATTGTTCAGACTGTTGTCCTCATCTTTACTTTGATATTTGTCAGAATTATTACTGAGAAATTAGGTTTAGAAGTCCCAAACATTCCCCAAGTCACAGTGGATAAAAGATTGGTCCAAATGGTTGTGAGTTCAATCACAATTTACAAAATAGCAGATAAATATTTACAGTATTTATCATGGGTTTTATCAGATTCAACGTTTAAGCACCTTCTGTCCATCTTCAGGTGTCCATTATTTTGGCTTGTATGTATTATTCCATATGTACTGATTATTGTTAATTTGTCCCTCTATTTCTTCTTTTTTGTGCCTAATGAACCTATATATAATGTACTATTTCATTACCTAATACAAGGATTGAACTCTAAATGATGATAGCAACATTTGATTAACCAATACTATATCCACTCTGTCAATGGAGATCAGTGATGACTTGTTTTTTTTTTGTTTGTTTTTGTTTTTTTTTGTTTTTTTTTGTTTTTTTTTGTTTTTTTTTTTGTATGGTATTGAGAAAATCAGAATGTAATTTTTTCAATTGTTGTCTATCCTCCTTATTCTTACATTTTACCACCTTCTCTTCCTCTCATTTCATACATTGTCATAAACATTTCAAGTATAACGATATACCTTGCATGGGCCTTGATCTTTGGGTGAAATTTAGTAAAACATTTTTTGACACCATATGTAATAATTATAATGGATAATGTTCTTGACACATTTGCTTAATATATCCTATTCTCAATATCATGACACACAAGCAGCTGATGGGTATGTGCCTGCAATGGATGTGACCTTATATATATATATATATATATATATATATCAGCAAAAAGATCCTCGAATGAATTAATGAACAGATAAAACAAAAACATGGATTACTCCAATGGTCAAGCACCACTGATGTCATAAATTGGTTCAACATCAAAGAAAAAAACAATTGTTCTTTGATCCAATTTGACATAGTGGATTACTACCCGTCAATCACTAAGGACCTCTTCACCTTAGCACTAGAATTTGCCACACACTACACAGACCTAACAAAGGAGGAATATAATATCATAATGGCGGCCAAGACATCTGTTCTTATCCACAACCAAGAGCAATTGATAAAAAAACAACGCTGTAAACCAATTCGACACTACAATGGGTGCGCTGGACTCCGCAGAGTCCTTGGATCTCATCAGGTTATTTACTCTGTACAATCTCACTGCCCACCAAGACATTAACACACAGGACATAGGGCTATATAGAGACGACGGTCTAATGATAGTAAAAAACTCCACACACTTTAAAACAGACAAAATCAGAAAACTAATACATAGAGAATTCAAAGTTTTAAACCTAAAAGTTATAGTTAACACAAATTTAAAAGTAGCAAACTTCCTCGATATCACACTAGATTTAGTCAACAACAATTACAAACCATACATAAAACCCAATGAATACCCACTATACATCCACCCAAAGTCAAACCACCCCCCTAGTATATTCAAACATATACCCTCTTCCATAGAACATAGAATCAGCCAAAACTCATCCAACAAAGAAATATTCGACAAACACAAAGCTCTATACAACAAGTCATTGAAAGAAAGCAGCTACAGAAACAGACATCCAATACATAACAAACAACAACCCCAACAAGAAAAGTAGAAACAGAAAAATCATTTGGTACACACCTCCTTTCAACCAATGATCAACATCAAACTAAGACAGAAGTTCCTGAACTTAATTAAAAAACACTTCCCAACAAATAACCCCCTCAGTAAAATCTTCAACAAAAACACACTTAAACTTAGCTGCAGCTGCACAAACAACCTAGAAAAAATCATAACTAACCATAACAAATATATCCTAAATCAACAGGTAAACCAAAATAAAACCGGAAACCAAAACACAACCAAACCCAACAACGAAAACATGTGTAATTGTAGAAACCCTAGCAACTGCCCACTACAAAATAAATGAAAAACAAACTCAATAATCTATCAATGCAACATAACATCCATCGAAAATCCAACTATAAATAAAGTGTATATCAGATCAACTAAGAATACTTTTAAGCAGTGCTGGTACTTGTACCTAACCTCATTTAAAAACAGCTTATACCGAAACCAAACATCCTTTTCCACATACTTCTGGAAGCTAAAGGAATCAAAACAGAAACCCAAAGTAAAATGGAAAATCCTAGAAAAAAACTAGAACTTGCAACTCACTCAATAACATCTGCCCTTTACGTCGAAGTGAAAAACTACACATTCTCCGGTACCCTAACAGCAACGATTTATTAAACCGTAGACGAATTAGCAGTAATATGCAAACATTGTAAATATTTCTCGCTAAAATTTAAGTAAGCAAAAAGACCCCAACCAGAAACCCCCCTCAAAAGAAAACAAACCCTATACAATACCAACAAAAAATAATGCAGTTGCAACAGAAGAGTAGATAAATAAATAAAAAAAAATATATTTTATATTTATAAAATATGTTGTATAAAGGATAGATTTTATAAAAGAAATATATTTCTTAAATATCATAAAATATTATATTTCATAATATTATAAAATAGTTCAAATATTATGGAATATTATAAAATATTTTTTATGAAAGATATATTTTATAAAAAATATATTTTATAAAAAACAAAAAAAACAAAAAAGCACACACCCAAATACAAAATAACATACATTAAATTAAGGAGAAACCAACCCCAAAACAACACCTACCAACACCTAAACCAAATAACACGCTAGGTGCCAGCAGCATCAGCCCTCTCAAGATTAATAGCTTAACCTATCCTGAACTCTGCCAAAAACAAACACTTAACCCTAAGACCCAACAAAAAAGTCAACAGAACTCAAAATACAGACCAACCTCTCTAACACCCAAAAATAACAAATCCAACACAAATAAACTGGCTATTTCAACTAGATAATTCTCATTTCTAAAAAAACAATCACCTGAGGAAGAAGCCAAAAACATAATGGGCTGGCTTCGAAACATGAAAAATCTTTTGTGTAGTGATAAAATCAATTTAAAAACATTGTAACAACCATTACAGTGTCTGTGTGTGTCTGTCTGTGTGTGTGTCTGTCTGTCTGTGTGTGTCTGTCTGTCTGTCTGTGTGTGTGTGTCTGTCTGTCTGTGTGTGTCTGTCTGTCTGTCTGTGTGTGTCTGTCTGTCTGTCTGTGTGTGTCTGTCTGTCTGTCTGTGTGTGTCTGTCTGTCTGTCTGTGTGTGTCTGTCTGTCTGTCTCTGTGTGTCTGTCTGTCTGTCTCTGTGTGTCTGTCTGTCTGTCTGTGTGTGTCTGTCTGTCTGTCTGTGTGTGTCTGTCTGTCTGTCTGTGTGTGTCTGTCTGTCTGTCTGTGTGTGTCTGTCTGTCTGTCTGTGTGTGTCTGTCTGTCTGTCTGTGTGTGTCTGTCTGTCTGTCTGTGTGTGTCTGTCTGTCTGTCTGTGTGTGTCTGTCTGTGTGTCTGTCTGTCTGTCTGTCTGTCTGTCTGTCTGTGTGTGTCTGTCTGTCTGTCTGTGTGTGTCTGTCTGTCTGTGTGTGTCTGTCTGTCTGTCTGTGTGTGTCTGTCTGTCTGTCTGTGTGTGTCTGTCTGTCTGTGTGTCTGTGTGTCTGTCTGTGTGTGTGTGTGTGTGTGTGTGTGTCTGTGTGTGTGTGTCTGTCTGTGTGTGTCTGTCTGTCTGTCTGTCTGTCTGCATGTATCTGTGTATCTGTATCTAAAATATTTCAAAATTCAAAAGTGTCTACATTTGGACATAGGATCTCTAATAGGCTCTGTCATGTCAGTGACATTGTTTTTCCAAATGGCAATGGCCCTGAGTTAGTGTGAAGGGGTTTTTGGTAAACAAAGGTCAGAAAGTGGAAAAGGACAGAGCTGATAGTTGAGGGGTTACAGGGTGTTGAAATGGTATATTTAGGAACGGGAGGAATAGGAGTTCATATTTTGTAAACATAGACAACTAAATGAGATAATTAATTTTTAAAGTTAAGATTTTGGTCTGTTTGAAGAGGCGAGAAGGAATGGGTTTCAATATAAGATTTAAAAAAAAATTTTTTTAAGTTTATTTGATTAAACCTTTTAGATAAAAGCGAGTTAAATGCCAATTACAAGAAGTTATCAGTTGAAAAATTCTAATATTTTTTACTCTAATATTTTTTACTCTAATATTTTTTACTCTAATATTTTTTACTCTAATATTTTTTACTCTAATATTTTTTACTCTAATATTTTTTACTCTAATATTTTTTACTCTAATATTATTTTTTTTTTTTTTTTTTTTTTCTCGGATATTTTTCATAATGATAGCAACATAAAGTATGCAAGTATAAACCAAGGAATGATTGTTTTTTAAAATAAAATGTGTATGCAAGAATCGTGTGTGTAACGTTAATAACAAATCTCTGAAGAAGCTTATTAAAATGAAACGTAAGATTAAAGACACTTTTTTTTCTCTTACATGTTCTTTATTTATTGAATTCATATACAATTATATTTACTAATACATTATTACATAGACAATTAAGTCTTATTGTCTACAATAATAAAAATGTGCTTAAACAGTCTGAGCATCTGTGTTGAGAAAATTTTATCACAATTTACAGTTTGGACGTCTACCCTTCACACTTTGACAAACATTTTTGTACAAGTCTCTTTGTGTATTAAATTCTTTAAATGCATCTCTCATATAATTTTTCAAATTACCAACATCTCTTGGTTTTTGACTAAACTTTGTTCTTGAGTACTCCAAAAGAAAAGAAAGAAATTGGGGTCAAGTCGATAAATGTGCTAGCCAATCAATTGAGCCTCTTCAGCTAATCCATTTTTCAGGACATGTCTCAAGAACCACACACTGTTCTTGAACAATGTGAAGGATCCTCATACAACCAATACACAAACCTATTTTTCTTTCTGTACACCTGCCTTTAGACATCCCTGTTATTATATATAGGGAACAGTCACACACAAACTCACAGATTGCCTGTGAGTTTGTGTGTGACTGTTCCCTATGCACGCCTACATTTTTTAAACTATGCCATTCAAACTTTCTAGCAACACATATCTACAAAGCCAGGTCGACACATACTTTTTGAGTTTAAGTTCAGTTAATTTCCCTTTTGCACTTTTTAGCCAATGGAACCGATTGTTTACATTGGCTCCATAAAAGATGGTTGCTGAATTATGACAAAGAAATCAAATCACACATGTCAAACGTGACTAAAATATTTTTTTATTAGAAAGAAAGCTTTTATATTTAATTTTTATTCCGACATTTTAGAAATTCATTTGGTCAACACAAAAATGTGAATATTTTTCCTCGTAATTTTGAAAAAGTGTTTTTTCAAACAAAATATAAGCATTTTTATTTTTCATATTTAATATTTCATATTTCAGAAAATAAAATTAAAAAATAAAGCTTTTTCACTAAATATTTAATGCAGGAAATCAATTGTCTGTAATTCATGTGGCATTAATGTAACTTTTTCCCTTAAAATTAAATGTCTACACTTTTAAATATTCTTCAAAAATTTCTGAACTGAGAGCATAATAATTTTTATATTTCTAATTTCAGTAAAACAAAATAATTTTTATTTTTATGTTAAATTCATTTAGTCAACAAAAAATGTAAATATTTTCCCCCGTAATTTTGAAATAAAAACAAACACAATGTTGTTTACAATGTCACACAAAACATCCAATCACATTTATGTAAAACAAAAGAAAATAGATTTTTTTTTCTCCTAATACTAAAATGTTCTGAGTTGCACAGGTAACGCCAGGCTATGATGCTAGTGACAGTTAAAGAAAAGTGGGTTATATGACAATATTCAACTCAAAAAAAGTAGTATAGTGACAAGGACAAATGTTCACAAATGACCCAAAAACTTCAATGGAAGAAAAATCTTTATCAGATTGTTGAATTAGTATTCATTTTGAGTTTTTAAAAAAACATTGATTGTTTAGTTTTTGTTCTACAGCATATCAACCTCTCAATGGGTCATCTAATACTGACAAGACTTTTACAATATATTCGTAAGAATAGAATATGTTCTTTGTGAGAAATCAGTTGATAGATCAGGTTTTATTGATGCATTTTTTTAAAGAGGGTTTTGTCAAAAGTTAAATGTATTGCTGGTATATATATATTTTTTTTTCTTTAAGAATATATTACTGGGAATATTTTCTTGCCCAAAAAAGAACTGTTGGAAGTTTCACTATAAAATCTTATATTTTCATGATGTTTTGATCCTAGTTTTGGGGTTAATTATTTGCCCATAGCTGAGAACCCAACAAGTGCTACCACACCATGCTAAAATGAACCTGGAAACAGCAATTAAAAAGTTGTTCCATGCTCCCCAAAGCATTCTAATTAGAGACCTTGCTGCTGGATGCCATTTATCATCATGCCCATGACATAAAACACATGCAGCAACAAGTTCATAAAAAGTTTGAAAAACATCCTGCATTCATCAAAAAGAAAAATATTTTTCTCCACAATAATTCATGGTTGCATACAGCAAGAATAATATAAAAAAAAATCTTGTGAACTCTGGCTGTACTGTCCTACCCACCATATTCACCAGACCTTCCACAAACAGATGAATTTTTTTCAATCAATCATTGCAAAATGACTTAGAGGAAAATGTTCTTTAAATGAAAAATCAGACTTAAGAATTTTACTGAAGATGTCAGAACTGCCTGACAAATGGCAACAAGTCAGTGCAAATAATGGTTCGTATACATGTACGGCAAAAATACCTCAAATGCATCAGCTTTCTTTTTTTTTTTTTTTTTTTTTTTTGTGACAATTTTTTTCAAGACAAACAGCCAAAAAGAACTATTTAATAATATTAAAATAAATAGAATTATAACAATCCTGAAATCAGATTATATCTGAAAATAAATGCACACACACACACAATTGTCTAGCCATGTGTCCAAATTAAAATCATATCTATATATATATATATATATATATATTCTTCATTTATAAACGAGTTATTACCCAACCTAGGTCTCTACCACGTGGTGTCTTCAAGCGATTTGCAATAACTGATTTAACTGTTTATAAAGCAAAATTACATGACTTAAATGGTCAAAACAAAATATATTTACGATCAACCAAAGACACCTTTAAGACCAGGTGGTTAAATCACATACATTTAAAATAGAAAACTAAAAATTCTACAAAATTGGCTAACCACGTGTGGAAATTGAAATTAAAATATGGAAAAGACCCAGACATATCATGGAGTGTAATGAAAACAGCCAAGCCTTACAACAGTGGCAAAATATGTAGATTATGCCAGGAAGAAAAGTTAGCGATTATGCTATTCCCAAACAAAAATGAACTATTAAATTAAAGAACAGAAATAATGACTAAGTGTAACCATACCAAAAAATACCTCTTAGGTGTATACAACCATGGAGGAAAATGCCATAATTCCTCGTAATTTTGAAAATTGTGCATTCAAAAATTCCCTGCCACGTGAGCGTTTATATAAAAAAAAAAATGCACCGTTATGTGAGCTTTCTTAAAGAAACAAAACAAAAAATAACAGTAAATGGTAAAATCAATTATTGCATATTGCCTGAAGACACCACTCAAGAACTAGTAGGACAAAAAAATCCATTTTCTTTTGTTTTGCGTAAATATGATTTGATGTTTTGTGTGACATTGTAAACAATATTGTTTTTGTTTCAAAATGACAGGGGAAAATATTTACATTTTTTCGTTGACTAAATGAATTTAACATAAAAATGAAAATTTTGTTTTACTGAAATTAGAAATATTAAAACTATTACGCTCTCAGTTCAGAAACCTAGATCACATAACTCATTCACAAATGGAAAATATATATAAAACGTGAACAGATTTTCCATTTAACCAAATTATAAACAAAAATAAATCAGTTTTGGCATAAAATGACTCTAAATATTTGATATGCTGTTAAAAATCCCCTTAAACTGATGCAGTTGGCACAATTTGTGCTACTGTGGTCACCACTCCCACTGTTGTAATTGTGATCCTTGAAGACATTCAAAGAAAAATGATGCAGTGGCTTTTTTTTTGCTTTGGAAGTTGACATTCCCCAATCCCCTCTCTCAAATGTTCCACTCACTGGTAAAGCCATTGATTTTGATCAGAACTCTTATGGCTGCTTGGCACAGGTAGGTCAGAGAGAGACTTTCCTTTTCACCAATTTAATCTGGAAAACTTTCCAACTACCCTTTAACCAATGAGTTAATGCCATTAACCAGCGTGTAGCTGTCAGTGACTACCATTTCTCGGAACCATATGTGAAGATTTGAATATAGGCAGTGGACAAGTCTAGTTTTACAAATATATTTACCTGAGTCCAGAACAGTTGACCATTTGTTGCAAAAGTAGTACCAATAACAATACCCCCTACCAAATACATCTCTTGGAAATACATAATGGTAAGACATTAGCTAGATGAAGACAGCATTTCCATTGTCTTTCTATTATGTGGATGGTATTTTTGGTGGGGTATATGTGGGAAGTATTTCTGCTGCATATTGAAGAAATGTAATTGTATTGGAGTAGATAGATCTATCTATCGCCCGGTTCACACTCCACCCACGTCTATTGAAAAGGTGAAGAGGCTCATCCCTTGTTCCCTGTCTAGGATGTGTTTCTGGCTTTCTCTTTGCCAATCTTTTCACTCTTATGTAGCCCCTTGCACATCAGTGGCATTTACCGCCTTGCTCGGGGTGATATGATTTAAAAAAAAAAAAAATTTTTTTTTTTTTTTTTTTTAAGATTGAGGCTGATAAACAAAAAACAGATACTATTTATGACTTAAATTAAAATATTTTACCAATATGTCAAACCAAATATCCTTGACCTTTTGTTGTGTGAAAAAAATCCAAAAAGATCAACTATAATTATTTATCTAATTATATCCTTACATCTTTTTCAATATGCAAATATATTTTAAGCTTTTGATTGACTGCTTGAAACATACAGTAATTTTACATGTGAAATATATCAATGACTCTCTCATGTGAGTCCAGGTTTAATTAATGCATATGCACTGAGTTTAAATAAAAAACTATTAGTCTCTCAAGCCACCTACAAGCGGGGGCAATGAAGTCAACTTCGTGTGGATAGACATACCACTTGACTTTGTTATACAAGTAATGTGCCATGTCAGGCAGTGGATATAGACTCCTTTTGAGACATGATCACCCAAGCATATATCATGTATAGCATTTGACTGTTTATACTAGAATTACTATTAACCAAACATTGCGTGTAAAATTTAAATTTGCATCAAATTTCAATGTTTCTTTGATATATATATATATATATATATACTAGATTTCCCTTTTCTTTTCCTTTTTTATTTTTTATTTTTGTGTGTGTGTGTAATAAATTGATCCCTTCAAGGATTACTACACTGTCAGATGTTATTGTACAAGTCAAGGTTTTCCAAATACAATTGCCATTAACCAAATAATTTTAATAAACTTCTCAGGATATATTTACATGAAATATTAATTTAATTTTCTTTTGAACTTTGACATAAAATGGGGTATCAGCTTTCTATTGATATTAAGTATTGATTTTGTCAAGAATTACTACACTGTCAGACTTTATTATGCAAGTCAATATTATAATAGAATTGCTATTAACTAAACGATGTGGGTCTGCTATTAAACTGGAAAAAGAATCGACAGATTCTTACCTTAGGAGAAGTATGAATCCATCAATTCTCCCTCCAGCTATGGGTTATATAGCAGGATAGATTGGGTTCTACATCCTTGGTTGGCAACCAGTCTACTGCAGGAAGTAATGGCAAACGACTGTGGGGAAAACTTACTGCCTACTCAATTTCAAGATATGATTGCCCAAGCATGAATCAGGTATGGCACGTAACTCACTGAGTGACTTAGATTCAATAGTAATATAAATTTTTACTGGTCATAAAGTAAGGGATCAACTTTCTATTGTTACTAAGTAATAAATTGACTCGTCTAGAATAACTATGTCTGATGTTATTATACAAGTCAATGTCATAAGATTAAATTTGCCATTAACCAAATAATGCAAACTAAGCAATTTAAAATTTTATTTATACAAAAATCCAAAATATAGCAGCCAGAGAGAACTATTTGGTTAACACATTATCCCATATAACTTAATAAGGTATTATTTTATGGCTTTACATGTTAATACAAACTCATTAACATTGTTTAATGTTTGTGAGTTTTTAACCTATTGATTTAACTTTCATAATTTTTTTTTTAATTGTATCACCCCAAGCAAGGCGAGTAAAAAAGATTAGATAGAAGAGTGAAGAGACTAACAAATCAGTTAGAAAGGAGCAAGAGAAGGATGGGAATACAGGTGTGATGACAGTTGCAAAGGTAGAGAGAAAGGAAAGGATATACAGAGTGGTGAGAAAGTACTAGTCAAGTGGTTAAGAGATGAGTATTGACATTGCATTTAAATTCCTGAAGGGTGTAGCTATCAGGAAAGCAAGAATATGGAAGCAAGTTCCACAGGTTGGAAGTGTGAGAAAAGAAGCTGCAGGAGTAGAATTCACTGCATTTGGTTGATCTAACTGTGAATGGGTGAGACCCAGTTGTCAGTCTGGTTGCACGAGTAAACACCTGTTGCTGAGGCACCAGTGACTTAAGTTCATTGGAGCAGAAGCTATAAAAGTATTTATAGAACAGACAAAGGGAAGCTGCATCCCATCAGTGGGTAAGTGGCTGGAGTCAAGCAGCCAAGTTGGTACCTATCATATTACTGATTTTTCTTTGGCACCTGTCAAGAACACAGAGATGAACAGCAGGGGTGCCTGACCATATATGGCAGCAGTACTCCATGCATGGACGAATGGTTGATTTTTATATATATATATATATGCAGGATGAATTCAGGCGGGAAAAACATCCTGGCCCGACACAGTAACACAAACTTCCTAGCAGTGGACTTGGCTATTCACTCAATATAGTGGTTCCACTTGAGGTCGGAAGAGAGGGTGAGGCCGAGGAGGCACAGTGTATTGCTCTCAGGGAGACTTGCTTGGTCCCTGCTAATGGGAGGCAGCCTCTGTCAGAAGTAAAAGAAAATCTAAAAGAAGCCTTTATTGAAGTCAACTGAAAATATTCTGACTAAATCTGACTAAATCAAGCTTCTTAGCATAACTGAACATTAAAAAAAAAAACCTTAGTAACCCTCTTTTTGACATTAAATAACCCACAGAGGTTGATATGCCATTAAAATAGCTCAAATTCTGCCGGAGAAATAATCCCCCCCTACCACCACCACCAATGAGGCATCCTGGGTTTGATGATAAACTGCATCTTGCAGCAAGGCCTCTGACTGGGAAGTTTTGAGGAGCATGAAACCATCTCTTATTTGCTCTTTCTCCTAAGTCCACCCAACCTTAGGTAGTAGCACCTGTTAGTCTCAGGTATAGACAAATAGTTAACCCCCAAAACATAAACAAAACACCCTGAAAGTATAGATTTTTTTTTTATAGTGAAAATTCCAGTAATTGTTTTTGGAGAAGAATATATTACCAGCAGGATATTTATGAAAAAAAAATATTCCCAACCATACATTTTTTTTTTATTTTTATTTTAATTTTTTTTTCTTAAAAAAAAAAAAACAGTAATAAATTTTTTTAAGAAAACATACATATACATCTGTGATGTGCGTTGTGGTACAGTGGATATCGGCTCAGAACAAGAACTGTAGAAAGCAATGGCAACCTACTGCGGGATAATCTTCTGCCCAGTCAGTCATTTCTCGAAAGAGACATGATTGCCCAAGCATGTTTCACGTATGGCACTTAACTGATTGACATATACATCTGACTCTACAAAACCCATTAATGAAACTTGATCTACAAAACCTGACTACTTACAAATATGTATTCGATTCATATGAACCTATTGTAAAAATCTTGTCAGCATTGAATAGCCCATTGAGGTCGATTAAAAATGAATTAGAGGTTATTTTGGAGTCCAATACAGGAATGGTAAAGATGTCTACAATGGGGACAGGGAAACTGGCTGCATTTGGGTGCTTCTACAACTATTTTTTAACATTGGCCCATTGATGCTCTCATGTCAGATCTTCTTTTCAGTGAGTAATGTTGACCTTGATGCAATATTTGAAATATTTCAATGTCCTACCATACTTTCTTTTAGAGATTGCCATAGAAGGTTGTCTTTGAGATTTTCTCATTGTCCATGCAGATCATATGCCCCATCCATCTTGGGCTTTTATGATCATGGCTTCAATGTTTGTTTCTGCACAGTCCAGGACCTCAAGGTTTGTAATCCTGTCCTGTCATTTGATGCCCAAGACAGTGTGCAAGTTTCACCTGTGGAAGTTATGGTGTAGACTTAGCAAGAGAAAGCAGATTGTTTGCACATGCACTTGTAGACATAATGGACTCACAAGGTAGTGTTTAAATGACATGCCACATGCATTATCAGTGAAAGTGAGGCTGTCACAAGCAAGATATCTTGGTTTCTTGCACGAGACCATAGACAGATAAAGAGCTGACTTTTGGCTTCAGGACAATTGGTGTTTGAGACTTGTGAAGAGTACACTGATGTTTGCGAGAAAGTACTATTGTTTACGGTGCACAAGGACTGGAGTCCTGAATGAAGCATTGTTCCAGGTTTTGTGTTAACAATTAGTGAGGGTCCTGGATATGATGGTAAACTGCATCCAGCAGTATGGCCTCTGGTTGGGAGGTTATGGAACCACCTCTTAATTGCTGTTCTCAGGTCCATCCTGACCCAAAGTGGTAGTACCTGTTAGGGTCCCAGCTATAGGCAAATAGTTAACCCTCAAACTGGGGTCAAAATACTATAAAAGTATAAAAATAGACTTTTATAGAAAAATATAAATTTTTGGAGGAAAAAATGTTACCAGTAATACATCTCTGAATACAAAACTAGAAGACATTTTCAGTTTTGTAAAATAAAAGAAAAAAATGTAAAAAATGTTTTCATCACAATCTGACAAAATCAACCTTCTTACTATGACTAAACATACCTTAAAATCCTGCCTTTTTGGCATTAAATAACCCATAGAGGTGTTGATATGCCATTAAACAAAACTCAAACAATTGGCAAGAACATATTCAAGTGGGCATTAATTCTTCTACCAAACACACTTCATTTAACTACTGCAGAAGTGCTCCAGTATTTGATATGCATTCTGCAGAGGGTTCAGATCTCACATCCATAAAGAAGGCTGATGAGAAAAACTGTCTTGTAATCTTTGAGTCTAGATTATTGTGCAGGCCTGAAATTAAGTATCAATGTATTTTTAACATGAGGTGCAAAATATTTTTAATGGAAATAGTTTTTTTGTTTTTTTTTCCAAATTTGAATCAACCTGAAACAAAGAAAAATGCAAGAAAGAATTATAAATATTTTCATATTTTTTACAATTAAATTTTCCTCAGCGTCTTGTAAGTGTTAAAATTTCTTGTTTGCAGTTGTTTAAAATAATAGAAATATTTCTTCAAGTGAACGTGTGAAAAAAAAAGTGAGGAAGTCATGCAAGTGTCATGTAGCTTAGGGAGGAAGATAGATAAATGATTAAGGAATCTAAAAAAACGGCACTGGCAATTGTGAACTGCTGTCACATGTTGTCGTCTCTCTCTTTACTGTCTCACGCCATCTACAGATTTTACTTAAATATATTTCAAAGTGATCACAAAGTATGTTTTTATTGTTAGTGGGAACATTACCCGTTGATTGGAAAATGTTAAATATTTATTCTTAAAGGTTTAATTTATTAAGCAGAAAGCATTTGATGATTTGATCTTTGGTCTACAAATTCAACAAAGTTATCAGCAAGACTTTGTTTTACATGACAGTCAGTCAGTTAAGTGCCATACGTGATACACGCTTGGGCGATCATGTCTCGAAAGAGACATGACTGACTGGGCAGAAGATTATCTCACAGTAGGTTGCCATTGCTTTCTGCAGTAGACTGGTTGCCAGCTAAGTCTGTCCCGTTATTTGACTCATAGCTAGAGGAGGAAGAGATATATTATATAATTAAGTAGTAATAAGTGGGGGATCAGTTTGCTAGGTCATAACAATATAAAACTGATCCCCCGCTTTATGCCCAGTAGAAGCCTTATTCATGTTTCCAACTATTATATTCAGTCAGTTAAGTGCCATACCTGATACACGCTTGGGCGATCATGTCTCGAAAGAGACATGACTGACTGGGCAGAAGATTATCCTGCAGCAGATTGCCATTGCTTTCTGCGATAGACTGGTTGCCAACCAAGGCTATAGAACCCAATCTGTTCTGTTATTTAACCCATAACTGGAAGGAATAGATGGATTAATACCTTTCCCAAGGGCATTTGTGCATAAGTGAATGCAATGAATTCGGCTGGAATTCAAACTCGGCTCCCCAAATTCTCGTTCCGAGCCGATATCCAATGCACCACATGACAGTTGGTAATAAAAACAGATCAATATATAGATCAAGGGAGATAATCCAACTTAATTTCTTAATATTTAATACTTTGAGCTTAAGTTTTTATTGCTTTCAAAAGATATCTTTTGAGTGAATATTGTTTTCCATTTTATTGTTCAAACATTATTTTTGATGGATATTCATATTAAAAATGTTTTAAACAAAGTAAAAATATGTCAGTTAATCCATTTCATAATAGATTTCATAATATATGTATTGCATTTAATGCTGTAGAATTTTCTTTATTATTGGATTAATAATAATAATTATTATAATAAAGAATAATAGACATGTGTGTTGTGGTGCACTGGATATCAGCTTGGAACAAGAAATCTGGGAACCGATTTTGAATTCCTTGCATTCATTTATTCGCAAATACTCTTGGAAAAGATATTAATCTCTCTTCCCTCCAGTTATGGATATGACAAGACAGATTAGGTTCTATAGCCTTGGCTGGCAACCAGTCTACTGCAGAAAGTAATGGCAACCTACTGAGGGATAATCTTCTGCCCAGTCAGTCAAGTCTCTTTTGAGACATGACTGCCCAAGCTGTATCACGTATGGCAGTTAACCGACTGGTCTGGAGAGGCTGATTGGTCATTCAGTTAATTTGGTGACATTGAAATTTTTTTCTTTACAATTTGGGCAATTTTCAGTTTTGCAGACTATAACGGAACATTGTTTCTCATTAATATATGCTTTAGCTTAAAGTTTCTTTGTTTTGAATGGCGCAAGTCACAACTATCTTGATCAGAAAATTACAGTAGTCATGTTTATATTAATACCATTATTAGCTTTGAGGAGGGTAATATTTTTATTGCTGAAAATGAGTCCTTTGTCTCATTGTTTTAAGTTACGTTAGTCGATTATTCCCCGTGAAGGATCCAATGTGTTTCTCGGTCATCTGATTCATCTAAAGTAACTACAAATTAATCACTCAAATTACTTTTACGAAATCCGTTTCCATTTACCTTGTCCATTCCATGTTTCTCTTCATGGCAATTAGATTGGTTTCATGTCTTTAACCAATGTTCTTGCATGTTTTCTCTCCGTTTGCATCTACTACACCAGCTCCTTAAAATATCTACTTCCTATTCACTTGTATTCATCTAATGAGAGCCCCAGTTTATTTAATCTCTTCTCAGAATTCTCTTCCAAACGATTGCTTCCCCAACGGCTACAATCTCCAGGAGTTTAAATGTAAGGTCAATAGACACCTCCTAACACACTAACCTGCTCCCATTCTATCAAACACTCTTCCCATCTGCCCAACCCTCATCCTCGCTATCCTTACTCATCTGTCACCTTCCTCCTGACATTCCCTATGTCTAACCACTCCTTTTCTTTACCTTCCCCTATGTAGCCCCATGCGCAATAGTGGCAGTGGAATGCCTTGCTTGGGGTGAGATGATTTAAAAAAAAAAAAAAAAAAAAAAGATATCAAAATCAAACGAGTGCTACAATTTAGCTATTTCTAATCTGTAGTTTGCAAGTTGAACTGTTCAATCGTGCATTCTGTTTTCTTGTGATTGATGTTTAGTTCTTTCTTCTGGCCTTCCTTGATTAACTTCTGTAGAAATTCTTTTCTTTTTATGTTTGCTTTCAACACTGTCATCTGCATATCTTATGTTAATATTGTGGATGCCAATAAAGTATCCTGGTAGGACTTCTAATTTTCTGAGCATGGCTTCACTGTATATGTTGAAAAGGTGGAGGGATTTTCTTCTTATTGGTTAGGTATCTGTCAACATTGAAGTACAAGAACTCTGCAGCAATGGAATCAAAAAACTGGATCACAATGAGCAGGACACAGACGACTTCAGCATAGGAACACCACATATACAAGACAAATGCAGTCGAGACACCTACTATAGAAGAATTATTTAAGAATAAATGATTACTGACAAGAAGCTCATTTCTGAATAAACATTTTTCAAAATGTTTTCTTTATCTAAACTTATTTATAAATGGAACTGTGTGTGTTCATTACCTATAGACTCCAAAATGGCTGAACTGATTTTCTTGAAAATTTACACAGTTATACTATAAGTGTCTGCGAGTGTTCTTAGCTAGGTTTTGTGTTGAAGTACCCCCAATAAATATCGACAATCGAAAAAAATCGGATTATAGAAGGAGTGGTCCGATTTTAATCCAATTTGATACACTCATAGAAAAAGACATCATAAACGATATTCAGAAGTTTCAAGGTTGCAGTTCTTACAATAGTGCAGAAAATCAAAGATATATATAAAAGGCAAGATGTTGGTGTGTGTGTCTGTTTGTCTGTATGTCTTTAATACAAATCCACAATTTTTATCTGATTTTCACCAAACTTCACACAAATATTCTTTAGTCTGAACTCCAGGACATGGGTTAGTTTTAAAGCTTCCATTACACCCAAGCAATGCCAGGCTATACTGCTAGTTTGATTATATTTCTGAGCAGTTTTTAGTCTCTTTCACTAAAGAATGCTTTGATATGGTTGAATGTGCTCCTTACTAAAGTCGAGTTGGATGAATATCCTTATAATCTATGACTTTCAAATAATACCAAATAAAAAAAATTTTAGGCTTCATAAAATCCGGCAAATTTTCTGGGAAGACATCTTTGACCAATGGTAGCAGGTACTGTTATCAGTACCAATTAGCTGCTCTGTCTGCATTTTGTTTGAGCTACAAAAGACCAAGAGTATTTTTTTTCGCATGTCCATAGGTAACCAGATGAGCTGACCTGCACAAGCAGAAAAGTGTGCCAAAAAATTTTTTTTTTTTTTGGGGGGGGGGGGGGGGTCTTGAGAAATTTGATCCACATATTTTTGCCCTTTTCGAAAAGGATTCCCAAAAGCTTCAATAACAGAAGACACTGTTCCATTTTACTGATTCCTCCAAAGACCTAATAACAGAAGAAACTCTGAAATTTGTTACATTTTACTGATTTCTCATATTTACTTTGTTTCTCAAATGTTTTCTAAGATGTGTTTCTGTCAGCCAGAACTGAAACATCCATCAAAAGACATTTCAAAAGTTTTATTATTTTTGCATTTAATGCTGATTGTATTAAATCTGGTGTATTTCTTTGATGGGACTTCTGATTCTTTTATTGTCAAGGTCGATAAGCAGTTGCCATATTTATTTTAATTTTCAGGTATACGTATTGTCTGTGTCAGACTAACCTTACACTTTCTCATTACTTATTCTTACTTTAATTCCTGTTTTCCTTTTCAATTCCCCAGATTTTAGGTGCAGCTTATTTCTATTTTTAAACATTTCACTTGTTTCTACAATTTTTTTTTTTTGTTTTTTTTTTGTTTTAACAGTTCCACCCACAAATAAATTCTCAAATGTTTTGGACTGCGTTAAAACAAAACAAAAAAAAAAAACTTAACATAGAAAATAAATAGCTTTAAGCTTAGTTCAATTAAAATGATACATTTCTATATATGCAGTGTGTGCGTGCGTGTGTGTATATATATATATATATATATATATATAATCAGCATGCGGTGTGGGTACAGAAGAATCCAAAGGAGTATCCTGTACATACAGTGGTAGGATAACTCTTTAAGAGAGCTCTAAATATATATGTATATAAATACATATAGAGCAAATAAAAGAAAAATTAAGGCAGACACATTATTTCATGGTAAATTGGGAGAATAGGCCTATTTATGGCCAACCATCATCAGCTTCTGTCTTTATTGTACTTATATATATATATATATATATATATATATATATATATATTAATGCAGGTTTCATTGAATAATATAGACAAGTTTTGTCTATTAATTTTGTGTAGGATCCGTTCATACCGTCTGATATACTTGATGGTGATGTCGTTAAAAGACAACAAAAAATCACAGTATTTGTTGAATTTTTTATCAGGTCTAAGCTTTCGGCTCACATAAGCCATTATCAAAGAGTAAATAATAACACACAGTAAACATAGAACATTTAAGCTATTAACAATAAAGATAATTGAATTGAAAATATAAGTCCATCCCTACCGTGGCGGATGGCCGAAGACAGTGACAAAATAGTGGTGTTGTGGTCCCTGGTCTGATTACAGACATTTGAGTACGTTGTTGGAAATATCGAAATTGATTGTATTCAAACCAGGTTTAAACTGTTTAATGTAGAGTGCTTCGAGGATTTTTAGTTTCTGCTTATTATTTTCTTGTTTGAGTATGTACGTGTTATCAACAAGCATTTTTCTCAGAAGTGTGCGTTGATAACCGTGTTGTTCTAAATGACGGAATATATTTGAATTTTTATTTAAGTGCAACGTCAGACGCCGTGAGAGCGAATTTGTGGTGTGGCCGATGTAGATATAAGAGAGTGATATGTTTAGGATTGGTTGGGTTAGTATCATGTGTTGTTTTTTCCATGTTTGTTTTTTCTCTATATCTCGGTCTCTGAAGCTTTAATAAGTGTACCAAAAAAGAAAATCACCTACCTCAAAAAGAATTTGTTTTGTGTGTGGTCTGCCAAAGAAAAATTATAAAATAGTTGGCACAAAGAGCTGCTATAAGTATTATTAGCTATGCTAATGTTTTTTTCCTCCCTGTCTGACATGACCAATCAGAAAAATCACACCTTGAATAAAGGCTGTTGCAAGGATAAGTTCGGATTTCTGACCCTGCCACCAGGTCTTTTATACTACATTCTCTACTGGACTGTTCAAACAAGATCTGCTATTAAACTTGATGTTGGCACACGGATTTTTTTCTTTGTTTGCTTTTTTTTTTGTTTCTATCGACACCATTGATTGATACCAATTCAGTCAGTCAGTTAGGTGCCATACGTGATACACACTTCTCGAAAGAGACGTGACTGACTGGGCAGAAGGTTATCCCGCAGTAGGTTGCCATTGCTTTCTTCATTAGACTGGTTGCCAACCAAGGCTATAGAACCCAATCTGTCTTATTATTTAACTCATAACTGAAGGGAAGAGATGGATTAATACCTTTCCCAAGGCTATTTGCGTGTAAGTGAATGCAAGGAATTCCTGTCTGTCTGCTTTTTTATATCTGCTTTTTGGATCAAAAGCTAGTCGTTTTGAATTTCATCCTTGTATTTGATTCTGGGCTTCCTATTGGCTGGTAAATAAAATTCGTGAAGGCTCGCAAAATGGTAATTTGATGTTTAATTAATTTTTATTTTTCAAGCGGAACATCTGCGCGAATTCACTTGCGCGGAGGTGATTTTTATTCATTTGCTTTCTGGTCAGCATAGAGCCAACATCCGGTTCAGCTCACTTTTACTCGGTCGGTATCACCACAAACTCCTTGATAATCCAAATTTTTGTAATGGTCATTATTAAATGTGAAGTAATATTGATTGAAGATGATACAGCAGACTCTTATTATTTTAGCTGTTAGAGAGAGCTTTGTCTTTGTGTTATCAGTGGTTCCTAACCATTTTTGTCTTGTTTTCCCTTTTTCAGTCACTTATTCACTTGTAGACCCCTACAACGGAATTTTTGATCATTTATTTGTTCGTATGTGTTGGCATCGTTAAGTTGTGAGTTGTTTTTTTTTTTTCTATGTATATATGTTCTTGTTCACGATCACAGTCTTTGTTCTCTTATCAGAGGAAATTATATGGATTTTCTCATTTCATGCTTGGTTCTTCAGTACATTTCAGTGTCTTGGTGATAATGTATTTTTGTTGTTGGTTTCTATAGTAGCAGTAATAATGCCTTGAATGAAACCTTTTGTGAAACTGAAGTTGTTTTACTTACGATTTTTATTTTTATTTTGTTTTTTTGGTTTTTTTTAATACTAAAGTGTCTGCTAGGTCTCCTTTGTGGATTCCAATGGCAAAATTTTAAACCAAGCTAAGGGTTTCTCATTCTGTATAGAAGGCATTATATCTGATTTTCTATGAGATTTGGTTTTCCATGGTGTAATAGACTATCATCTAAATAACTCACTTTAACAGATATCAGTTAAGTGCCATACATGCTATGCACTTGGGTGATCATGTCTTGAAAGAGACCTTACTGACTGGGCAGAAAATTTTCCCACAGTAGGTTGCCATTATTTTCTCTGATAGACTGTGTTCTATAACCTTGGTTGGCAACCAATCTATTCTGCTATTTAACCTATAGCTGCAAGAAGTGATGGATTCATACCTTTTCCAAGGGTATGTGCGCGTATGTGAACGCAACAAATTCAACTCAAATTCGAACTTGGCATTCTGGTTTCTCGTTCCAAGCTGATTCCACTCTACCACATATATTAACCAAAATTACACAAAATATTATACAGTCTATATTGAATACTGCTGCCATATCTGGTCGGGTGCCCCCTGCTATTCTCCTCGGGCTTCTCGATAAGGTTCAGAGGAGGGTCTGTAATGTGATAGATACCGACTTGGCAGACCGCCTGCAGTCTCTCTCCCACTGGCGCGACATGGCTTCCCTGTGTCTCTTCTATAAATACTTTCACGGCTTCT
>JBBBDQ010001969.1:1732500-1742500 GCA_037127315.1 Ascarosepion bandense
TTTAAAAAATAAAAAGAATTATCTATTGCTTTAATATACATGACACTTTTTATTATAATCATTTCACCCCAAACAAGGCGGTACTGCCACTGATATGCAGGGCACTACACAAGAGTTTTAGACAGGGGGAGATTGAAGAGATATGGCTGTTCATATTTGATGTTGTTGGTGAAGAGACCTCAAGCAGAGGAGGCAAACAGTCATTGGTTGTGCCATGCAATGGAAGGAAACTTGCACAGGCTGCAGTAAAGTGTGGCCACTGGGTTGGCCACTGAAAGTGCCTGTAGGGACACCTATCCATGCACGACATGGCACAGCAAGAACCCCAATATTATGCAACTGTTTATCAGAGTAGCTTCCCTTGACACTACACAAGAGGGTAGGGCTCCTAACTACCAGTCAGAAGCAACAACCAGAAAACTGCCAACCTGATACCCTCACAATGAAGAGATGTTGCCACCGACCATGCACACCACAGGAAAATTGTGGAAGCACCAATACTGAGGTCTGGGGAGAGGAAGAGAGCCAGAAACCACTTGCTGAATAGAGAACAAGGGTTAAGCCTCTACACTTGTTTAACATATCTGACCAATAAGAATTAACCCCAAATCACAAATTACCAAAATACTGTCACTTTATTTTTTTTTCATTTTTCACTAAATCTCTCTGAAAAAAAGCTTTAATAAAAGTGAAACATGTTAGACTGAGATGTTTTTTACTTTGTCTTTGGAATCCAACAAGATGATAGAACAATCCATATATTCAATTTGTGTGTGTGTGTGTGTGTGTTGCTCCTGAAAAATTTACCAAGCTAAGGGCTTAAAGAATATTTGAGTTGTAAAGAGCAGAAAACATTGAGAAATTAATGCTTTTGGTTCTTTCCATTGAAATGAAAGATACAAGCAGAACAAAAATGCTGTTGGATAGTAAATTTTTCAAGCTCCATAAAATATTTTTCTTCCACATCATGATTATTAGTTTCATATTTTTGCCATTGAGATACAGGACTACTTTGAACATGAATTTCCACAAACATCGCTGCTGTCACTGTTAAAATGGGTTACCCATTGCTTAATTGGGATCACATTTATTGTTTGCTTATCATAAATATTTCACAAGTGTCAATTAAGCCATTTTCTTTGCTTTTTTATGAAACTTTTTCTTAGTATTCTTTCTATATAGTTATACTATGGAGGCTGTAGATAATGCACTTGATTCTTCATAGATTTTAGTGTGCTTGTGTAATTTGTAGCATTGTTCTGATTTTATAAACATATCACAACAAAACCTAAAAGCATAGACACCTAATACTGAATATTTTTTATCGTTTAACCCTAAGCAAGGTGAAAATATCTCTAAGACGGAATAGGTTACTAGGAGTGAAAATGAACGAAAAGACTTTAGTGAGAAAAGACAATAAAATAACATGATTCAGGAAGACGGAGAATAGTGATTGGCATTGCACTGAAGTTTTAGAAAATTGTTGGAGCAAGAAATCAAGCAGTTGAAAAAGACTTCTACAGAAGAAGTGTGAGAAAAATAAACTTTTATGGTAGAACATAAAATTGCATCTACCTAGTTCCACAATAAAAGGAGAAATCTAATTGTTATTCTTGTAGCAGGCTTAAATTCATGCAATCAAGGCATCATTATCTCTCTTCCTTCACCTCATAATCTCCACTTTCTACTTCCAACTTGATCTGGTCCTGGGTATGACCGTAAACTGCATCCAGCAGCAAGGCTTCTCATTAGAAGGTTGTGAGGAGCATTGAACCACCACTTAAGCGCTGTTGTTACCAGGCTCACCTTGACCTGGAGTGGTAGCACCTGTTAGTATCCCAAATTGAGTTCAAAATGCTATGAAAGTATTTACCAACAAAACTTATTTTCAATGAAAAATATTACCAACAAAACGTTTTTGAAGGAAAAATGTCACCAACAAAAATACGTGAAGGAAAAAAAATATTACCAGCAATACATCTGACTCTCGACAAAATCCACTTTGCAAAGCTATTGTAAAAATCTTGTTGGCATTAAATAACCCATTGAAGTTGATATGCTGTAAAACAAACAAAAACAACCCACTTCATCTTAACCATTTTAACAGAAACACTGTCTTGAGTGTCTCTCGAGCCTTGTATCAAGTGAATTTTATTATGAAGAAAAGTTACCAAGTCCCTTCCATGGTGTTGGAGTCCACAAATGACAGATAAAAAAAAAAAAACAAAAGAAATTTTTTAATTTTTTGTTTTTCTAGTTTTGTTTTTCTAGTTTTGTTTTTCTAGTTTTGTTTTTCTAGTTTTGTTTTTCTAGTTTTGTTTTTCTAGTTTTGTTTTTCTAGTTTTGTTTTTCTAGTTTTGTTTTTCTAGTTTTGTTTTTCTAGTTTTGTTTTTCTAGTTTTGTTTTTCTATAACAAACTGTATATTTATTTACATCTACTGGCTTGAATAATTGAGAAGCCTTGTTAGGAAAAATATGCATCTTCTGGAAGAAAAAATACAGAGTAATCCGTTTTGTAATGGTTTTAAAATTTCATAAAACATTATGTAAACTTATTATTATTATTATTATGGCTCAATGAAAATTAGAAGAGATTTAACCTTGGGTATTTGTCAAGAGTAATACCTGTTTGATTTTGGCATGTCTCTGTAAAGATTGCAAGAATATAACATCTTTCGGCTCTAATCCTTCATTAAACATTACTATTTTAGAGTCTAAAAGCTTGTATATTTGTCAAGATGAGTCCACATTTTCTCTTGTATGCCTAGGCAGCTCTCCTTTGACCAGGTGGATTATGGGCAAAAAGGAGAATACATAATCATAACACTTGCTGGAATCTGCCACAACAGTCTTAGAAAAATTCAGATTGTCAAGGGTGTCACCAAAACTATGCTTCCTGTTCACATTCT
Organism: Ascarosepion bandense; assembly: GCA_037127315.1. NCBI lineage: Eukaryota > Metazoa > Mollusca > Cephalopoda > Sepiida > Sepiidae > Ascarosepion > Ascarosepion bandense. Next base: position 1,735,410 of record JBBBDQ010001969.1, read on the forward strand.
ACTTTGAAGTAGATCACTTAAATTTTTTCTTCTCTTTTGTTGTTGCAGTAAGGTCTTCTAATTTTCCATCATGACATCTTAAAGACAACACCTTGATACTAGGATATATATCACCCCAAGCAAGGCGGTAATGCCACTGAAGTGCAGGGGGCTACATAGGAATGAAAAGATTGGAAAAGAGAAAGCTGGAAACCACATCCTAAACAAGGAACAAGGGATGAGCCTCTTCACCTGTTCAATAGATGTGGGTGGAGTGTGAACCAGGCGATAGTTTAGTCTATCTACTCCAATTGAAAAAAAAAAGAAAAGAGTAAAAAGATTGGAAAAGAGAAAGCCGGAAACTACATGTCTAGCTTATTTTAATAATTGAAGAGTTTTGGTGTTTGTTTGTGTTTTATTTTTTTTTTTTTTTTTTTTTTTTTTTTTTTTTTTTTTTTTTTTTTTTTTGACACAAATTCTCTAAAGGTTGGCAAGTGAGGAAGGAAAAAGAAACTTGCAAGTAGCCAATATTTAAGTGTTTGCTTGTTAGGGATTTTCATTTTTATTTGCACACTTGAAAAATTCAGTGTTTCAACTTCTGTCTGATGTAAGCTGCTTCCTATTTTTAAACTTTATAATTATTTCCAAAGGGAAACAAATCAGTAATTAGCATTTAACAATCTTAGAGCTATCTTCCTTGGACAGATTTTTTTTTCTCCTTATAAATTTATATTTAAGATTACTTAGAATGACATGATTGTAATGGAAAGTGCTTTGTTTTTAAGACCATTTCACAGTATTTTACTGAAATAAATTGTGCTATGATATGCTGTTAGTGTATGATTGAGAATTTAGTTTATTTTAATGGAGATATCGTATGTAAACACACTGACAGTTGTTTAAAGAAATCTAAAATGATTTTTTTTTCTCTGCTATAGGCCAAAGTTTTGGGGTCAGTTAATAATTAAGTTTCATGCCTTCAGTTCATTTTGCTATTAAACTATTCAATGAATTAAATAACTCTTTCAATTTTTCTAAAGAGGGGTTACCTAAATTTGTATATTTACCAGGTCACTAATTTCCAAGCTATGATCTCAATTTTTTAGAATTGAATGTATTAAAATTTGAATAGTTTTTTTTTTTTTTTTTTTTAGAATCAGTTGAAAACTTCTAAATGATTTTCTTTATAATAGAAATTTTTTCATTGACTTTTTTTTTTCATTGATTTTTTTTTTTTTTTTTTCATTGATTTTTTTTTTCATTGTTTTTTTTTGTTTTTTTTTGTTTTTGTTTTTTCATTGTTTTTATTTGTTTTTTTTTTTTCATTGATTTTTTTTTTTTTTTTTTTTTTTTTTTTTCATTGATTATTTTCCCCACATAACTAAAGGCCATTGAAATAAGAGTGGGGAAGTTGTAATTTCTTTAATTATCAAGTTGGCAATATTTTATTATTGCAGTACCAATAATATATGCCCAAACAATTTAAAAGTATTGCATTGAAATAAATTGTGCTATTATGTGCCACTTTTACCAAGAGTAAAAAACAAGCAGAAATTGAATCATCAGAGTACTTCTATAGAAAGATAGTCAAAATCTGTTTGCTTCAGATGATTCTTTAATACAGCTACAAAGTCACTAGCAAAAAAAAAAAACTTAAGAATAAATCAAGACATTCACAATTGATAGGTGTTTCTATTTTGAAGTTGTATTTTACTTAATAGGTCAGTTAATGAAATTTCAGCAATAAAAAACAAGGAAATGCTAAAAATATTAATAAGACTGATGGTATTTACCATATATATATATATATATATATATATAATAACTTCCGATATTCAAATCAGTTGTATGGCCATTTCTACATGAAATCCCTAAGAGAAATTTCACGCATCATCGGCAACTGCTTTTATTTCAAAATAAACGAAGATATTTTACTGGCAGAAGTTAAAAAAAAATTTATGCATCACAGAAAAATTAAAGGCGTGGGATTAATAAGAAAATAAGTGAGCCCTCCACCTTGATCAGTTTTAATATTAATGTAACTAATATTAATTAGGATCAGGTCTTTGGGATTTACCTTCCTGCTTTTCCTTTTGGATTAAAGTTTTATATTTTTAAAAATTGGCCTTTTGACTAAACTGAAACACAAAGATTTTGAATTTTGAAGTTTTTGAACATGGCTGTGAATTTTATCAATGAGACAAGAAATAAACAATAGGATTCGCTCTTCGAGTGGAGGTGGTTGTTGTTGGGTCCCCTCCACCATGTGTTGTATCAGGTTGGTGCAAAAGATTTTGCCAATTTAAAATTTCATCTTGAAAATGAAAAACAGTGTATTTTTGAAAATCTTTATTCATAACAATAACGACCTTTGCTCTCTATAACTTAATTCCATCTGTCAACGAGCTTATAAATGCCTTGCTTGTAAAATTCTTTAGGTTTTTTTTTTTTTTTTTTTTTTTTTTTTTTTTATCGTGTCGCCCCACGCAAATCATTTTACTGCCACTGTTGTGCAGAGGGTTACATAGGAGGAATGTTATGAAGAGTGAGAGGTTGGAGAGGGTGTCAGGAAGAGAGTAGGAGAGAGAGATGAGAGTGGGGTGGATGTAGAAAAGTATATGAGAGAGGGGATGTAAGTTTGTGTGACAAGAGATGACTATTGACTTTACATTTAAATTCTTGGAGATTGTAACTGTCAGGAAAGCAAGTATGCGGAAGAGAATTCCACAGGTGAGAAGTTAGAGAAAAGAAGCTGCTGGAGTAGAATTTGCGTTTACAATTTATTGACTTCACAGTAAAAGGGTGGGACCTAGTTGCTAATCTTGTGGCTCGAGGAAATTCTTATATAGGGGGTACTAGTGAGCTAAGTTCATCGAAGCAGAAGCTGTGAAAGTATTTGTAGAAGACACACAGGGAAGCCACACTGCGTCAGTGAGAAAGCGATTGTATCCTAGCTGCCAAGTCAGGATCGATCACATTAGATTCTCCATTGGATTCGGTCAAGGACACCTAAGTGGATAGCAGGAGCACCGGACCAGATATGGCAGCAATACTCCATGCACAGGTGGATGGTAGATTTTTTTTTTTTTTTTTTTTTTTTTTAATCATATCACCCCAAGCAAGGCGATAACGCCACTGATGCACAGGGGGGCTACGTAAGGGTAAAAAGAATGGAAAAGAGAAAGCCGGAAACCGCATCCTAAACAGGAAACAAGGGATGAGCCTCTTCACCTGTTCAATAGATGTGGGTGGAGTGTGAACCGGGCGATAGTTTAGTCTATCTACTCCAATTGGAAAAAAAAAATTTATATATGTACAGAATTGTTTGGGACGGGAAAAGCTTCCTGGCCCTACTCAGAGATGATTATATGAATCTAACTCGTGTTCAATCTCCTCGTGAAGTTAACCTAAGGCCATCTAAATGATTTTGTAATCCACAAAATAAGTGATAATCTAAGGGAGCTAGGTCAGAATATGCAGATGGGGCAAGATGGCACTTCTCATCATCTGTGACAAGCCTACCCAAAAATGGTGTCTGAAGGTGTCATGAAAGCAAAGATTCGCAACACGGTGTCACAGGTTCTCTAGAGACAGTTCGTGTGGGGACCCATTTTCTGAATATTGAAACCTTCCCCATTCTTTTCAGTTAGCATGATGCAGCTGTATGGGATACATTAAATTGGTGTACAAGTTCTCTTGAGGTTACTATAGGGCTTTGAGTAACAGCGGCATTCAACACATCTGAATCAAGGTTTTTTGGGCAACCACCTCTAGCCTCATCTTTCAGCCTGAAATTTCCTTTCTGAAACCGGGAAATCCACAACCTACAACTTCTTTCTGTCACTGCATCGACTTCATAAGCATCCTAAATAGATCATGCTGCTGCATTTGCATTGGAATCTCTGAAACTTAGAGTATAGCATGCCTAATGTGTTCTTTAGATGAAAAGAACATGGTTGAGGATATTAAAAAAAAAAAAAATGATTGATGTTTTAATACTCTGAAAGAAAAAGTTATAAATTAATCGTGGTGATATGTTTAAGTAATAACAATATGCATTAAATTACAATGATTTAAACTGCCTCTTTTACAAACTGGCAAAAACTTTTGCAAGACCCGATATTACTGTAAGAAACCTATATATTTTTTTCTCTTTTTTTTTTAAATTTTTTTATTTTTTTAATTTTTTTTTTGCTCTAACATTTATTCTGTCTCCCTTTCCACTTTCACACTTCTGTCCCCCTTTGCTCCTCCTTCACACTTCTGTCCCCCTTTGCTCCTCCCTTCACACTTCTGTCCCCCTTTGCTCCTCCTTCACACTTCTGTCCCCCTTTGCTCCTCCTTCACACTTCTGTCCCCCTTTGCTCCTCCTTCACACTTCTGTCCCCCTTTGCTCCTCCTTCACACTTCTGTCCCCCTTTGCTCCTCCTTGCACTTCTGTCCCCCTTTGCTCCCTCCTTCACACTTCTGTCCCCCTTTGCTCCTCCTTCACACTTCTGTCCCCTTTGCTCCTCCTTCACACTTCTGTCCCCCTTTGCTCCTCCTTCACACTTCTGTCCCCCTTTGCTCCTCCTTTCCACACTTCTGTCCCCCTTGCTCCTCTTCACACTTCTGTCCCCCTTTGCTCCTCCTTCACCTTCTGTCCCCCTTTGCTCCTCCTTCCACTTCTGTCCCCCTTTGCTCCTCCTTCACACTTCTGTCCCCCTTTGCTCCTCCTTCACACTTCTGTCCCCCTTTGCTCCTCCTTCACACTTCTGTCCCCTTTGCTCCTCCTTCACACTTCTGTCCCCCTTTGCTCCTCCTTCACACTTCTGTCCCCCTTTGCTCCTCCTTCACACTTCTGTCCCCCTTTGCTCCTCCTTCACACTTCTGTCCCCCTTTGCTCCTCCTTCACACTTCTGTCCCCTTTGCTCCTCCTTCACACTTCTGTCCCCTTTGCTCCTCCTTCACACTTCTGTCCCCCTTTGCTCCTCCTTCACACTTCTGTCCCCCTTTGCTCCTCCTTCACACTTCTGTCCCCCTTTGCTCCTCCTTCACACTTCTGTCCCCCTTTGCTCCTCCTTCACACTTCTGTCCCCCTTTGCTCCTCCTTCACACTTCTGTCCCCCTTTGCTCCTCCTTCACACACTTCTGTCCCCCTTTGCTCCTCCTTCACACTTCTGTCCCCCTTTGCTCCTCCTTCACACTTCTGTCCCCTTTGCTCCTCCTTCACCCTTCTGTCCCCCTTTGCTCCTCCTTCACACTTTTGTCCCCCTTTGCTCCTCCTTCACACTTTGTCCCCTTTGCTCCTCCTTCACACTTTTTGTCCCCCTTTGCTCCTCCTTCACACTTTAATCCCCTTTGCTCCTCCTTCCACACTTTTGTCCCCACCTGTCTGCTCCTCCTTCACACTTTTGTCCCCCCTTTGCTCCTCCTTCACACACTTTTGTCCCCCTTTGCTCCTCCTTCACACTTTTGTCCCCCTTTGCTCCTCCTTCACTTTGTCCCCCTTTGCTCCTCCCTTCTTGCTTTTGTCCCCTTTGCTCCTCCTTCACACTTTGCCCTTTGCTCCTCCTTCACTTTTGTCCCCCTTTGCTCCTCCTTCACACTTTTGTCCCCCTTTGCTCCTCCTTCACACTTTTGTCCCCCTTTGCTCCTCCTTCACACTTTTGTCCCCCTTTGCTCCTCCTTCACACTTTTGTCCCCCTTTGCTCCTCCTTCACACTTTTGTCCCCCTTGCTCCTCCTTCACACTTTGTCCCCTTTGCTCCTCATACCACTTTTGTCCCCCTTTGCTCCTCCTTCACACTTTTGTCCCCCTTTGCTCCTCCTTCCCCCTTTTATCCCCCTTTCCTCCTCCTTCACACTTCCCCCTTTGCTCCTCCTCCTCCTTCACACTTCTGTCCCCCTTTGCTCCTCCTCTGTACTTTGTTTCAATTTCTGTGACACATTAAAAATTCTTTGGGTTAGCAAAAAATACATCCCAAAAGCTAAACAAAGTACTAAAGAAGAAACACAATCTTTTTATTATTTTATTTATTTATTTTTAAATCATTTCAACTCAAAGAGGAAATGCCATTAGTACACAAGCAGTTTGGTTGTGTGGATGGCATAATAGATAACTCATAATGAGAATTTGTAGAGCTGAGTTCAAATTCCAGTGAGGTTCATTACACTCACTTATACAGAAATACTCTTTGGATAATCATTGTTTAAAAGAAAATCATTAAAATAATATTCACTCTAAAAACATTAAATCATTAAAATAATATTCACTCTAAAAACATTTCTTCTCACAATCTGAAAATATTTCACCTTTTTTAATAACCCAAAAAATGTTGATATACCATAAAACAAAACAATCTACAGAAGGATACAGAGAATTCTATAGAATGATTGAGTTGAGTAAGCAACAAGGAAGGCTTAATGAAAATGGTAACACTTATATAAACATCAGAAAGATAGCTGAACTTTCTTGGATACACAATGAGGAGAGAAGGCTTAGAAAACTTAAAACTTACAGGGCATATCTAGGGGAAAGCAGTGAGTCAATGGAATTGGGAGGCTTGGCAAAAGGAGAAATGCTGGTAAGAACTACAACACATAGGAAGTTGTGGAGAGCCATGACTGCTTATGACAACAGAATGCAGCACATAGAAGAATCCTCCTAACTCTTTTTTATATTTTGAAAACATTTTGATCAAAGTTTGCATCTTCTTTGATTTGAAAGTAAAACTTGGAAATTTTCTGATGTATTGGGATGGCAAAAGATGCATTTCGAAAGCTAAGCAGAGTATTAAGAGACAGAAAAAGAAATTACTGAGCTGTTACATGACAACTGCCCTCCTGTGTGGCAGCAAATGTCTCTTCATCTTTTCAAAGATGGAGAGACTGTAAGAAATTGAAATGTCTTTCTACAGAAAGATGTTGAGGATGCCATGAACCAAACATGTGAGCAACAATGTATCAAGAAAAGGCAGCTGAAACTTTTACAGCATTTAATGAGGAAGGAGGGCTTGGAAGATCTGGTACTCACAAAACAAATCAAGGAAGCAGCATGTAACATATTTGATGGGCTTGAGTAAATGGATGGTAGAACAGGGTTTAGGAGAAATGACAAAAAGATAAAATTCC